>JAQMCX010000033.1:9475751-9509228 GCA_029814765.1 Acanthurus leucopareius
GTGTGTGTGTGTGTGTGTGTGTGTGTGTGTGTGTGTGTGTGTGTGTGTGTGTGTGTGTGTGTGTGTGTGTGTGACAAAGGCTACTTTTATTAACACATATCAGACTCACAACCAGTTAATTGGGGACGACTGGTGTTATTGGTGACAAAAGCTGTGTCCTCAATTGGATTTTTGGGTTCAGTAATTTCTGCAGATGAAATGCTGTCTAATTTAGCAGAAAGAGCATCTCAAAATTCAAATTTTCTTTTATTATGCATTTTCTGTCAACATCAATTAAGCTTCTAAAATAAATGTATGACGTAAATCAACTGTGATAATTAAGGCCATGTGAAAGCAAAATAGGTATTTTTTACTTTTGCATATTCAGCTTAACTGGTGATTACAATAATTTCTTTGAGAGTGATAATGAAAACAGCATATAACATGATGAAGTTTCTTATAAGGTGTGTGTGTTTGGGTTCAGGTGTGGAGCCCCTGGGTTCGGAGTGGAGCAGCGAAGCCCTCCTGTGGTTCCAGACTCTTGTGGATGGCGAGCAGCTCTCTGCACGTGTCCTCTCTGCCTCTGAACAAGGCTACAATGTGAAGCTGGAGAGCAGGGGCCAGGATGTGGCAGCGGCTCTAATTTCCGAGCAACTAGCCAAAGCCCCTGGAGCGATTCCCAAAGAGACACATGCAGCCACGGTGTCTGAGGCCAAACACCAAGAGAAAACAAATGAAAATGAGCGCAGCCAAATACATGAGCAGGCTTCCAACAAGACCGGAGCCAATTCCAAAGAGATACCGACTGAAGGGGCTGCAGTGCTACCAGAGCGTCAGCTGGAGCGTATGCATCTGAACGATGAAATGCAGTGGTTTGGTGATTTTAGGACTCTGAATGAAACTGTGCTGTGCTCTTGTTTCAGCTCCATCCTTCCCTGTGGACTGGAAAACAGTGGAGCTGCCTCTCAATGAGACCTTTAAGCCTTACATCGCAGCGGTCGTCAGCCCTTCTCTCTTCTACCTGCTCAGTCCAAGCCAGGGTCAGAACACTCACACTCGTCTGTCATAAGAAGATGCACAAATGGTGAAAATTGAAATCTCCTTCCTGCTGTAATTGCTGTGTGTTTTTGTGCAGTAGACCAGCAGAAGCTTCAGGGGGTGATGATGGAGCTGGCTGCCTACTGCAGCAAAAACCAGGCCTCTTTATCCTCTGCTGGCCTAAGCAGACCAGATCCCGGGGCGGCCTGCTGTGCCCAGTTCTCTGGTGAGAAGCAGTCTTATTAAATCGGTTCGGGGGTCCTCAAAAATCCAATAATGAACTCTAGGTCTAAAATGTCATACTGCTTAATTTGATTTGACAGGTCTTTAAAAATTGATTGGGTCATGAAGTAAATGTTACATTTATACAGTTGCGTTAACTTTAGTCCTGCTTTTAAATATGTTTTTTGCGTTTCCTCTTATTAAAAAAGAAGAAATTCTGAAAGTAATGTGTTACATTGATTTTGTTGATGTTGTTATTGTTTAAATTGCATAAGTGAAAGATCAGTGGGATCCAGCTTGGGAACAAGTATATATACAATACATGATATTCCGAGACTCTCACTGTCCTTAATATTCTGTGCCTTTTTTAATACTAGTATTTTTTAATTTTCTTATTTATTTTTAGTTGAAAACTTTGGCCTGTGGTTTTCATACCAATGCAATATTGGTTTAAGGTTCCTGCGTAAACTGTAACTTGCTGCTGTAGCATGCAACTCTTTGCAGCAGTGCTCAGTCAGTCAGGCCTCAATCATTAGTCCCCCATATCTGAACTAACTGGCTCCTTATAAAACCATCACAGTTGGTGAATTGGCAGAAGTGTTTATAGTGAAAATTAATGCAAACCTTTCTCTGGACTGTAGACATGAGTTCAGGTAGTTTAGTGAGTGAGCATACTTCAGTGTATTTTTAAGCATTGCTATGACCCCTTTAAGCCACTAGGTGTCAGACAGGTAAATTAGAAGTGAATGACTCAAAGAGGTGTTTTGACTTCCAAACGTGATATGTAGGATTTTATCAAAGTTAACAAATGTAACTTGAAGTTCAGCCATGCAAATAAGCTCAAAAGACTAATACTGAGTTGATGTTCATACATGCAGACCTTTACTTACACTTTATTTTTTACTTTTATAAACACAATGCAATCTTTTGTTTGAGAAATTTAATATTACAAAAAGATCATTTTGAGACCTGAAGAGGTGGATAATATCTTTTACAGCACATAATGCTCTATGAATGCTCGCAGGAAATTGCATCCAAAGGTTAATATATACTGTCAGCAGGGAAAACCCCACAGCACAGACAGTATCTTCCCACTCATCGTTTAATGATTACAGGCATGAGACCCAGCGAGGACAGAGCAGCTGACCCGTCATTGAGCTTTTCCACTCACCTTGCTGTTATGAACCCCCTTCTCTCATTCTTCCATCCAGTTTTCATGTTTGCTCGCTGGCTGTGCTTGAGACCCCACCTGCAGTTGTTGCCCCTGCAGACCTAAGCTGGTAATTTGGTGTCTGCTAGTAGATATAATTACACAGCGTGTGTGCAGCCGAGCACAGGAGCGGCTCTTCTTTAAACACAGTATGCAAGACTATAGCCTGGCATGCATTCCGCAGCTAACAACAGGGTCTGTTTTAATGGATTTTTCAGTGCTGTCTGCAGGGTCGTGGGTAGTAAAGGCTTAGTCTTTTAGAGCAGCTGTGTAGGTAGAGGCGTTTTTGTCCCGTCTTAAAGTTTGGAATTAAAGCCTTTTTGGAAGTTTTGAAGTCAAATGATCAACAAAATATGGAGGATTGACAAATGTTACAAATTTGGTACAATTTGTGCACATTGTTGACTGTTTTTTTTTTTTTCATACTGCAAATATACAGTTTCATCATCAATAAATAATAATCAGCAGATGTTGGACATTTTAAAGATGCATTTATGCACATTTCAAAGAGATTTAAGTGGTGCTCACAGACTGTACATGGATTCAAACACTCTGGTTGGGACGTTGTTTCTCTCTTCTTTTTGTCTTGTCTAAAGCTGACAGTAAGTGGTACCGTGCCGTGATCCTGGAGGTTGGCGAGAATGAGACGAGTGTCATCTATGCAGATTATGGCAACACAGAGAAGGTGCCGTTCTCCCGAATCTTGCCCATCCCCAAGCACCTGCTGCAGCTCCCCTTTCAGATCACTCGCTGCACCCTCACTGGTAAAGCAAAAATGCTGTCATTCTTTTTCCTGTAAAATTATATCACACATGGCCAACAGTGGTATTTGTAAATGCACTGGGCTGTATTTCCTGTCACACCCCCTCCCTCATACATCCTTTTGCCCTGCCTCCTCTGTGTGTAGGTAAAGATCACTTCCCCACAGTGTGGCCAGAAGAAGCAAAGCAGACTTTTCAAAGCCTGCTGCTGAACAGTCTTCTTGCCACCGTCCAGACCTTTGATGGCTCTGCTAACGTGCTGTCACTCACTCTGCACTCTGAGAAGGGCGGGGGGACTGTTACAGCCATGATCCTGGATGCACTACACACACAGGCCAACAGAAATCCTTGCCCTTCCACCAACCTGACGCCTGAGCAAACTGACAGCAGCACATCTGCTGCCAGCACTACAGCTGTACCTGACTGCACGCAGTCCAAGTCAATAAATGACACAGAAAAGGGGCTGCAAAATACAACAGCCACCACTGGCTTTACTGTAACCCCACATATTGCACCTGAGACTCCCCAGCAGAGGGAAAGCACCTCTGCAGTGTCCCTCAATGGTTGGTCAATTCATAATTTCCCAATGCAATTTTTAAATTCAGTTGCTAGTCTTTACTGTAACATTAATAAAACAAAACATCTGAGAAAAAAAACGGCATTTTTAATAGCACAGTTAAAAGTGTGTTGCTTAAGGTGCTTAAATAGATTTTGGTTAAAAGATGAGCAGCAAGTAATGGTTATTTATCCTGAGTGCTGAAGTCAAGTAACAGTTGTGATATTTTGTTTTTCAGAAGATCCGGTTCAGAGGATTGTGGAGCAAATGGAGCCTCCATGTACACTTGATACAAAAACTGTTGGTGAGTAAGCTTAAAAGCAAGAAAATCATCTGCAACAGCACAGGTCAAAACTGTTTTTATACTTTTATCACACTTCATTCTTCTGCATCACTTAGTTTAACTTGTGCTCGCTCCTTCACTTGACTTTTCGTTCGAATCCCAGATCCTCAAACATCTGCCTGCTGCTGTCTGAGCCTGAAGACAAAGGTCAGAGCTGGTTCCACTTGGTTTTGGAAAGATTTTTTGGACCGATGTTATTTTTTATTTTTAGTTCGTTTTTAAGGGCATTCTGAACATTTGTCGTTGTGTCACGTTAGATTATATTGATAATGAGTATGACCTAGCTAAGGCTTGTAAATGGATAACATATTTTCTGTAACCTTTCACAGATTGACCACCTGGAACAGTTGGTGCAGCAGCAGCTTTCTCTCATCAAGCAGTTAGTGGGACAAACAAAATAAGAGAAACCAGGTTCATACCTTGTTTGCCAGCTTGTTTAAATCAAGAATGTTGTATTTTTCCAGACCATATTTCTTTAAAACAAGTTAACTCTGCATGTAGCCTCCAGAAGAAACCTCCCTGCCAGCAGTTTTAGTTAGTCACTTTATTTTACACATTTCCATCCATGGTTTTAGTTTAGTTTTATTAGCTTCTGTGTCCTTATCACTGATCTTTTCAGGGCTTTTATGTTTTTACCCGGTTAAATTTCAGGCACTTCAATGACTTTTAATACTTCAGGAGGTTTTCAAATAAAAGCTGAATGCTCTTATTAGGTTTTTTGAAGTTGGCAGAAAAATCAGCACCATAAGATGTTCAGTGTCAAGTATCCAAGTGTGTGTTTGTCTCCTGTACCTGTGCTGCCATCTGTTCTGCTGTTCTGTCCCAGTCACCTGTTCAGGCGGGATTTCTAGTCTGGTTGATTTATGTTTCATATGTGTTTCAGTTTTTACATAAAGCTTCTGTGTAAAAAGAAAAAGTCAGCGAAATAGAGTGATTTTGTTTTCTGTTTAAAGAGGTTGAATGTTAACAATCTTGCTTCTTTAAGTTGATATAAAAAGTTTGATTACTTCATGATACATTCCTCCTAATGTCAATACACTTGAGTGCCAAATATGCACTGTAACACCCACATTTTATCATAATACATATATAGTACCATATAAATACTGTAGTAAACTAATTTAAAGGCAAATAGGCTACATCATAACACTTTATAATGATAGAAATTGAAAAATGCCAAATGCATGATGATGTAATGAATTAATGCACAATACATTATGATTTCCTGGTGTTCACCATTAACAAAAGATTACATTACTCTGTGATAAAATCACAATTAAGTAGTCAGTTAGGAAATGTTACTTTAGTTATCCAAAATCAGCACGTGACTACATTAAAGCCTAATTTTAGACCCACGTTTTGTTGCAGTGTCAGAAATGTGAGTCGTCTGATACAAGCATTTAAATAATAGATACAGAAGTTACTTGAATAGACTTTTGTCCCACTTCAATCCAACTCATTTTAAAGAATATCAGTCAGTAAAGAAATTGTGAATAAACATTAAAACTAGTTTGAGGTAATGACAAAGTTGTTGTAATTATAATTTGTTAAATTAAATCATAATGCATTATCATATATTGGTTATGGATTAAGTCTACGATCTGTAACTTTATTATACAAGTATTCCCATATGTGTTTCTACTTGTACATTTTTATAACTAATTATAGGATGTGAAAGACATTTTGGCTGGAGTCGGATGGTTTACGCGGTCTCATCGAAATATGACGCCGCAATGCAAATAGATTAAGGATAAATTAAATCAGGATTAGGTTTTGGTTAGAGGTAGTCTAGGCATTTAGTTGTGATGGTTAAGGTTGGTGTGAGTGGCAGCGGAATTCCTTCACGACTTCAGCCTACAAAGGTGTATCTCGTTGTGCAGCTAACTGAAGAAGGTAAAAGATCCAACGCGTTGAAGTCTTTTTTTTTTTTTAAAAAAGTACAAACATTCAACTAAATGTAGAGAAGTAGGACTGTCGCAATATATATGTTAATGTTAATATAACTATACGACTTAAAGCGTCAATTAGTTTGCTTTGAGAAAAATCAGACCATTAAGAGCCGCTCACAGCGCGTCAGTCACTCTCTGTCGCCACGCTCGTCCTGTGCGGAGGATGAGAGGAGGACAAATTAGAGCCTACCGGCGCAGGTACATCAGAGGTGGGCATGGCGAGTAGGTGGGGTCGCTGCTCTCCTCCTGTCCGGAGCAGAAAGCCTCGGCAGATCAGACGCGGTACGGAAACGACGAGGTGAGGGGAGCGGACTGTTCACTGCAAGGATAGATTCAAAGGCTGGGAACAAAACAGCACATGGTGAGTTTAGACATTTAGTCTCTTATTGAGAAAAAGCCGGAATAGTGTGTATTTTTTTCCTAAAGGGGGAAATCTTAAGCTTTAAATAGATTATTTCCCATGTATCCATGTGTTAATGATGTGTAACTTCAATGTGTGACTGTCTTCTATTTAAATAAGTGTAAATGTTTGAGTGAAGTTCTCTTGCATACTTAAATGCCAGTCAAAAATACATCACCAAAGGAAAACTGCAAGAAGAAGCACTTCTTGAGCCCCGTCAACCTACTGTGTACTCATTAAGTCTGACATGTATCCATTTGTTTGGCTTCTTGAGTAAACCTTGTCTAGTGTTGCATGTCAGGATCTTAACCTCTGGCCCCATCCTCAAGCCCCATTGACCTTTGACATATTTAAGAGTGACCAGATGTTGGAAGATTACAAGCTAAAAGTGAAGCTATGGAGAGTATAATCATGTTTATTTGACCACATTTTTTTGTATTTTTCTTCCTAAAATTGGAGCTTGAGGTTACATTTTGCAACCTACATTTACTTATTGGAGGCTTTACGCACAGTGTGTAGTCGCCAGTCTGCTCCTGCTACACATCCCCATGCTTAAATGCATACCAAGGCATTTTGAATTATAGTTTGTTGTGGCTTTTAATCAGGCGGTTGTCACTTTGTGGAAAAAAGTTTCCACATTTGTGCTAAAGTTGTTTTAAAAATGGCTTTTTCAGGTGACTCACCCTTGAATAATTTAAACTGTTGTGGATGCTTCCTCACAGTGACACACCTCCAAGTACAGGCAGGGAGACTTTGTATGAAGTTGATCCAAAAACTAGCACACCTTTATAATTACAGACTTCAGAGTAAAGGCATTTTCCAGATTTCCAACCAGCTCAAAACAAACATATCCATGGCACACAATCATGGCCTCTTTTTTAAAAAGCAGTTATATTTTCAGGAATGCCCCAGTTTGCAGGTTTATTTTTAATGTCACATATGCACTGATAGATTAATTGTCTCAAGTCAGAGCTCACGAAATTTAACCCTGCAAAAGACTGCTTTGGCATTTTTTGGTCAATTCTGATTCGCACTGACATATTTTATGTCCTGAAAGCGAAAAATAAACTTTGTTTCGCAAGCTATTTTAGTAGAGCTAGGAGCACACTTCCAGCCAAACAGAGCAGAAAGTTGTTGAGAGGCAGAAATTGAGAAGAGCCAATGATGAGAAGTTGAAGGACCCAGAAGAATGCTTGTGAAGAGGGAGCCAATTTTGAGACAGGTGTGTGCAGAGCTCATGTGTGTTTTATATGAAGGCATGCATGACTGCTTCCTCCTAAAAGCGTGTGTGTGTGTGTGTGAATGGGTGCAGTGCACACATTCAGCCCTGCACCCCCATAGCAGTAATGAAATCTCTTATCCTTGCATAAATAGAGCATCAATAGACCTGGGTGATGATTATCAGGTCTGCGGCTTCTCAGACAGCCGCTGCATGTCAGCTCTGCAGATCTATCGCAGACACACAGACTCCTCTTTAACCGAGGCTCCATCCTGCACACAATTCTATCTCTGTCTCAAGAATACACACAGCGTTACCTGTAAGGAGGCTTTCTCTGGCACATCCGTCCTCTTTAGCCCACCCCAACACACACACACACACACACACACACACTCACAACAAAGGATATTATGGCAAAGCTTATCAGCAGTCAAAGTTAATCAAACCTTATCTGCAGCCCTTCAACCTCTTATGTATACCCAGCATGAACAGAAAAGGGTAGATGGCGCTGTTGATTCTTGATTTCAATACGAGACAAATGGTATGGTTTACACCGAGTTGTGTTGTTTACTCAAATAAACATTAATCAGGTAAACATGTGGAACACAGTAAATTATAACCTGAAAGTCCACATGTTTCTGTCAGCTTCATCAAAAAGTAATCAAGATATATTTTTCAGAGGTAGGATTGGATTGTAGAGGTCAGAAACAGGTAACTCAAGCATAAATCAATGATTTTTATTTTTTTTTACAAGATACAAGATGCACATAGTCTCTCCCATATCTCCCCCTCTTCTCATGGTATTTCATTTCCTTTCTTTGCTGAGTTTGTGTCTCTGTTTATCGTTCCAGGTATCCCAACATGCACCCTCATATACACCCCTCCCTCATCTTATTGCTGCTACTTCTTCAAGGTCAGTCGGTTTTTTTTATCCTGTTTTGATTTCACTTTTAGTTCAGGGAACCCTCTGTACCTCTATGGTATTCCAAGCCTTTCGATCAAGGACTTTCATAAATACTGTTTGAAATGTTTTGAACACGTAGAAGTACTTGGTCACTTAAAATCATTTGGTGCCATGTTGCAAATATTCAAAATGTTGACTGTACACCCTTAACTCATCTTCACAAACAGTATTTGTTGCTGTTTATAGGCTGTTTTAGACTCGTCAGATATCCTTTTAAACAGTTTCACCCTTGTTCACTCCCAAGTAAACAGTAAGGTCTTTCCATAAATCACTCACACAAATAGTTACATATTTTGGAACAAAATTCTAGTGTTTGCAAAATTATTATGAAACTACAGCTTGCAGCCTGTTATTTTTGCTGTACATTAACAATAGAAACTGCTACCTTTTCTATATGTCCAAAAGAAACAAAATCCAACCACCAATAACTTTAAAGTTGCACAGTAAAATGTGCTTTAATTATTTAAGAAAATCATTTGTCACTTTGGAAAGAAGACTTGTTCACTTTTTACTGGTGTCCTGTATGAGATTCCTGTAGTACAGCTAGCTAAGAAATACTGCTAGCAGTCAGTTAGCTTAACTTAGCCTAGCATACTAACTGGAAACAGGATAAAAAGTAGTCTTTCAATATTCAAAAGAGATAAAACCCACCAAACCTCTCCTGTAAAAAAAAACCCATTGTTTTTTGGTTTGTTTCTGCTTTTTTGCTAAAAGTTAGATAATACTACTTCCATATCTATTTGGTAAATATGATGTGATACTCTTCTGTCTCTTAGCTTAGCCTAGCACAAAGACTTACAACAGGGGACACAGCTAGCCTTGCGCTATCCAAAGGAAACAAACCCCCCACCCGACTCTTAAAACTCACAAATAGAAACATCCTCTAGTTATTTAAGTAACTATCTAATATTGTAGAAAATAATATAGTTTGCCCTTTTTTGATGAGAGTTGGATGAGAAGATTGATACTATTTTCATATCAATACAGTAAATATGAAACCAACAAAAAACAGCCAACAACTAGTTAGCTTAGCCTATCAGAGGACGCTAAACTAGCCTAGCCTTGAGTGTATGAACCTCATGCTGTGTCAGAATTAGTGTTTGAGATGAATCTTAATATTTGGCATTAGAAAATGGAAATGTGTTGGCATTTTTGGGAAAGTTTGTGGTGCAAGTTTGTCCACTGTTTGTCAGCAAATGTGTGATGCTTGACTGATGCTCCTTTGGCCACTACAAGTTTATTTACGAGATATTTTACTGCTTAAACCTGTCAGGTCTCCAGTGCTGAAGAATTCTTATCATGTTCTCCTGAAAGTGATTTCCTACCACATGTGCTTAAATTACTGCATGTTTCCGGGCAGGTCAAATTTTGCATCGCTTTTTATAGCGTATTGTCACTCATTCAGTTGGGCCACGCAGTATCGGTATTTCCCCGAGGGCAGAGGCGGGAGTCATGGGGCAATATAATCTCTGAGTTGTTTTCACAAATGACAGCTTTAGCACCATCTGGAGTATTTATTGGTGGCCATTTTAAGACTTTGAACTTGAACAAACCAGACCGTTTCACCTTGTCAAGACGCCCTTTTCTTTCCTCCAGTGCTGACAACTCAGTTAAATTGTTGCAGGGCTTCACCAGCTAGATATCCATGTCATCCAGCCTGTCAAATTAAATTTCCCAGATAGGTAGAAGCTGATCCAACGTTTAATCTCTGATTTCAAGGGGATTTGTCATATATCTCAGACCATGGTGACATTCATTAGACATAGACAGAAACATTTTCAACCACAGATGTTAAAGATTCGGTTTGCTCGAGGCACTTGACTGAACAGACAGACTTTTCATTCAGAGCAGAAGGGCCCCGCTGACCATAAGAAAGCATAGCCTACTGCCAAGACCCGAAACTTTCACTGTCAGGACTTTGAGGCCGGACTGACATTGAAATTAGTGGCAGATGAAAGGGTCAGGACTGTAAAAAAGGTGGGAGCTGAGGCCACTTGGTTGCAGGTGCTACTTTTCTTTGACTTTTCTGACCTCATGCAGTGTGTACCATGCAACCTTATTTTCAATTTTAATCAAATTATTACATTAAAAGTGTGTAATTTAAACTTTTTAAGCGTAGCATTTACTTGCCTTTGCAAAGCAGACAATCCATATATCATTGAACCTTTTAATCCCTTGAAAGATACATCTTTTTTCTCATCTTTTTCTATAAATAGATTGATTATTTGTTGAAGTTGCTTATTAAAGGGAAAAATCATACTATTTCCTGTTTTTCAAACTGTGATTCTTACCAATTTTCTTTGTATATTTTATATAATCTTGCACTCTACATTAAATACATCTCCAATATCTTTTTTTTGGACTGTTAGTAAAACAGAACAAACAATTTAAGTAGTGTCACCACCTGCTCTTTAAGCTTATGATGGACATTTTACAACTTTTCTGACATGTTTGGTCTAAAAGAGATAAATTGCACTGATTATCTTGTGGTCATTTTTATCATCTAGAATTTCAGCGTTACGACATTAATTACTTTATTTATTTTTCTTATATTTGTACAGTGTAACAGACTTTCAGAACTTATCTTTCAAGGTTGTGTTAGGGCATATTTTTCTACTCCCCAAACATCACTGCATGACTTCAGTGACAGAAACATGAGCGGAGGGGGAGGTCAGAGTCAAAGTTAGCACTAAATTCTCGGGTGCAAACATGCCCATATTTCTCTTGAACTTTTGCACGTGGAGCCTTTCTTTGATGTTCCCCTCCTTCTTTGTTTTTTTGCCCTTTTGACACTTAAAAACACCTAAGTATTTCAGCTAATTAGCAGGTGCCAAATCACCAAGAGGCGGACAGCCTGGAACAAACTACCAGTTCACTCTTGTACTTTGAGTGAGGAGAGGCGCTGTGCTGTTCAGAGACCCGAATCTGACTAATGTTTGTAAAAATCGCTCAAGTGCTTCGTCTCCATGCTGGACAAATGCCTCTGTGACCCGTCGGGGTTACCAGGGACAACAAGGCATGTTCACATGGGTTTTCTGAACAGGAAGTCACATGTCCCTCGCTCCTCTCTGAGCTGTACATGTGTCTGAATAGAGCGACGTCCTTTCAGTGAATGGAGCAAAGAGAATGGTTTTTTTTCACTTGTCCGCTCACATTAGCTTTGAATACTTAATTATCCTTCATAGAAAAGGGTCAAGTGGAAGTCATTGAACTGCACTGGCCTCGGGGACAGCATCCCATTTATTATTTTATTGTACTTTTTCTAAAGGCTCTATTCATGGTTTCTGAGTGACACTAAGTAGATAAAGTTAACACGGAGAAGAGCTGAGGTTAACAGATCAGTGTAATTGTTATTCTTAATTAATTTTTTGTCTGTTTTCAAAGCCTAGACACAATTAGAAGCAAATTTTGCCTGTAATATATTATGTTTCTTTAATTATATTCCTTGTGTATATTACATGTGTGTCTAAATAGCATGTTGGCAGCGTGCATGTGCATAATACTGTGCATGTGAAGTGTGTGTGGACATTTAACTGACTTCTGCATTGATTGTCCCTCTCAGTCCAGCAGGGCACTTCAGTGCAGGAGATTCAAACCAGCCAGGAGAACGTTGCAAAGATCAACTCAGCAGGGGAGAGTGAGTACATCGCACCACGAAGCACGTTTATCACGACAGCAGAGTTAATGAACAACACTCTGCTACGAAAAACAAATCCCATGCAGTTCAGTCAGAGATAATTAAATTCATTATTTTATTTAATTATTTATTTATTGTCACCCACTAAGGCTGTGCAATCACAACACGTTTTAACGGCAGTGCCATTTTAATGCATGCATGTGATTGGACGTTAGCAGTCCCCCGCCAGAGACAGCAAATGTGCTAGTGAAGCATGAATGAAACAACTGATGTAAGTCAGTTAATTAAAATACATTGAGGCCAGAATGCACAGAGTCTGGTATATGCAGAGTTTTGGAAACATTTTGAATTATAATGCAATGATGTAACAGTAAATAGCCAATAAACTATGAATGTCTTTGGCAGAATCCTTCAAGGTGCTGGGTGGTCTTGTCAGCGTGGTGTCTGTGTCACAGTAAAAGGGGGCTCTCTCATAAACAGACAGATTGAGTGACAGACAGAGAGACAGCAAATGCTCCCCGTCTAATGGCCCTCTTCTCAATCAGCCGCACTTTCTAACATAACAGCAACAACACAGCTGATTATTTATCCCACCAGCGAGTACAAACATGCTCAGCAGGAGGAGAGAGAGAGAGAGAGGGAGAGAGAGAGTTGTGTCTTGGTAATGCTTTTGTGCTTGAGCTCCTGGGAGAAAGAAAATTGAGCTCTGGCATGCTAAGCTGGTTCTCTTATTATGTTGAGGTATTACTTTCATCTGCAACAGCCCATTTTTATCACTTACCAGGATAATCCCATAATGCTTGCGTACAGCAGAAGAACAGGAGCTTAAAATGCAATGAAGATAATAGAGGAGTTTGAACTCATGTCTGTATTCAGATATCCAGTGTGTTTAAACTGTGCATGTGTGTGTGTGTTTTTCCATTGGAAGTGATGCAGTGCTCAGCAGCCATGGATATCCTCTTCCTCATGGATGGATCTTACAGTGTAGGGAAGGGAAGCTTTGAGAGATCCAAACACTATGCAATCAAACTCTGTCAAGCACTAGACATCGGACCAGACAAGGTTCGTTTTGTTTCTGTTTGTTCGTCTCTCTACCTCTTCTTTCTTGTCGTCATCAATCATCACTCATGTGACTTCACCTTCATCCAGGTGCAAGTGGGTTTGATTCAGTTCGGTTCCACTCCTCGGCTGGAGTTCGCCCTGGACTCACACACCACCAAACAAGAGCTAAAGAAGCACATAAAGAAGGTTTCTTACAGGTGTGTATCTCCTCATTCCACCTACAGATAAATAATGTTATGGGATAAAAAAAAGAGTTTTGAAGAGTGTAATCTCAGGGTTGCTGCAGGTTTCAACAAGGTAAATTTAAGACTTTTTAAGACCAATTAAGACCATTATGAATGCAATCAAAGCCTCTAAACTCCCAGAATTGCTTGCAAAGTAAGTCTGCTGGTAAATTATTACTATTATTATAGATTATCATTACCTCACTACATATCACAACACAGTATTTGTGCGCTTTGATAATTTCTGACCAGGCTGCACAGTTTACATTTGTTTTTATTGGTTACATGTTGATTTTCTCTCATTAACTCTTTAAATACCTGTTATAACCCTACACAAGATGACAGTAGTTATTAACAATCTGAAGCAATGTCACTGAAAATTTCTAATCATGAATTTATAAGGTGATTTTGCAGGCACATGAAGTCAATGTACGATTTTACAATTAAGCTAATTAAACAAGCTGAGTTAATGGTAGAGACAAATGTGCAAGTTCCATTTACTTGACTTTTTTATTATATGAACCTTTATGCTTAAGGGTTTTTATTTGTGTGAGAATAAAGTGAGCTCTTGCAGTCCAAACACTTTATCTTTGACATCCTTGTAATATTTAAAAAAAAATTATTAGTTTTCTCAATCAATTCTCTATTATAGTTTCAAGAACATAACGTAATGAATGAGCTGATAATGATCACAGCCAGTTACATGATCTGGACTGAATTTGTTCTAAGCTTATTCTCAAAGCAAAAACACACACTCACATGCACACATTCAGAGGCTAAGTTACACAAATGCTCTCTGGAGAGAAAAACAAATTAATTTCAGATTAGAGGGGTGCACCACACAGGTGGTCACTGGATATTAGATTAGTGCACAAGCCGAGAGAGGGGAAGATAATTTAGCTAAGTGTGTGTGTTTGTGTGTTTGTATGTGTGCGTGTGTGTTCACGGTTTAGACGTAACATATTTGCTTGCCATCTGGGCTGAAATGGTTACCCATGTTTTGAACTTATTACCTGTCACTTCATTTAAAATCAAACTAGTAGCCTAGAGATCATTTGTTAGTAAGAGTGTGTTTATTCGTGTATCATTGATAATGCACTGCATGTCTGGTTAAAAATAGGAATACTATTTATGCTTTCACACTTCTTTGTATGCATATCTTTTCTGAGTCACCGAGTGGTCAAGAATATGAATAAAAAAGAGTATATATCAGTAACAGCTCTGCAGGAAGTGTCTCAAACACAGGGCTATAAAAGTGTGAAAGAGACAGAATTTGACAAGACTGAAAATTAACCTCAGCTGATTCATAGTTCAATAATAAATCTGCTTATCAAAGTAGTTTTTTCTCTACTAAAGTTGTTATTTTTTTTAATATCTAATATGTGAGCTTTTCAAAAAAGATTGATTCCAAAAACCAACTCAGAAGAGCAAATCTAAAATGGAAGAAACACCTGCAGAAGCTTTTCAATCATATAAAAACTGTAATTTAAGATGAGTCCTTGTTTGACTTCATTGTTGAAAATTGCCTACTGCCTTTAAAAAAGTTTTTACAAGTGTCTAAGACTCAACTTGTCTAAAATGTGATTACAGTCTGTGTCGTAGTACATAAAAGAGAAAGTCTGTCTGCTGTGACACCAGTGAAATCAGTTGCTGAGCAGCGAAGCCAGGATTGTGTAAAAAGTGCCTGAAGGCCTTTGTGGTTTGCGCTGTATTGTCTTGTCGTTTTTTGTGCTCCGAGCAGACATGATTTTCTTGTTAGAAAAAGATGGGGAAGCACGCATCACTACCTTCATGTCACTGACTTTGTCTCAGCAGTCCCACTTTAAATCCTGGTCTAGACTGAAAAGGGCTCCAGCTGTGAGCGACATTTAAGTCTTTTTTAAAAAATTAAATAGGATTTAAATTGGTTTTCTTGATCCCTGGGGTGATGAAAGTGAGCCAACGCTTAATTTCATGAACATTTTTAGTCTGATAAGTAAAATAGGAGCCCAACCACTATTGATGTGTGATTTTACTTTAACAGTGACATACAGTGGCTCTGCTTGTAGTACACAACATGTTCTCCGATTGTTCAATTTCTTTATATTTTAACAATATTCTCTTCTGAATTCTCAGGGGAGGCAGCACCCAGACAGGCCTGGCTCTAAAGTACGTGCTGAGGAAAAGTTTCCCAGGAGGCCGTAACTCCTCCACAGCAGCCCGGATCGCCATCCTCTTATCAGACGGGAGGTCTCAGGGCAACGCGGTGCAGGCGGCCGCACAGCTCAAAGAGGCGGGCGTGGTCCTGTTTGCAGTGGGCATTCGCTACCCCAGGTATGATGAAGGGTCGGAAGGAGAATGACAACCATTATCAATAATAATCTATTGAACAAAACTCTAAAAATTGTCCGTTTTTTTGTTTTTCAGGTGGGAGGAGCTACATGCTTTGGCCAGTGAGCCAATGGAGAGCCACGTCTTCTTCGCAGAGCATTTCCACGATGCAGTTAACGGACTCTACACGACACTGACCACCTTCTCTGTGTGCAATGCCACACCTGCAGGTGGCACTATTTTGCTGTCTCTGAACATTATTATTCAGTGTTCCTCCCTCGCCTTTCTCTCTAAATTCCTTTTTTTATGTTGCTCTCTCTAACTTCCTTCACACTCTCACACCCGTTCCTACCCAACCCTCCTGTCCTGTTGTCCAGGCTGTCAGGTGGAGTCGTTTCCCTGTGAGAGAAGGACACTGGAGACGGTAAAAGAGCTGCAGGGGAATTTCATGTGTTGGAAAGGCTCCAAGGGGTATTCCCCCTACACTTCTCTGTGTCCGTTCTACAGGCAAGTGCACATGAATGCATGAATAATGAAGCATAACATTCTTTTTTTTATGAGAAGACAAATTTAAAATTTCTGCTTTTTTATTCAAAAAAAAAAAAAAATCAAACATCCCATTATTCCATGGAACTGGCGAGTTAGTTTGGTTCAAGTTGGTTGTTCTTGGTTTGGTTTTCTCAGGAATGACAGACCCACCACAGTGTCTGGCAGGTATTAAAAAGAAGACTGATTTATGATTTAAAAAAAAGGAGGCTGGTGTAGTTCTGTCGGAAAAAAAAAATGTAACTTTCACTGCTCAGTAAACCACAAGACTGTGGGTTTTCAACAGGGCGACTTTCATGTGTTAATATGTTATGTCAGTGTGAGGTCTGCTGTTAATAAAAAAAAGCAAGTTTTCTTCTGTCAGATCCTCCCGGGACAAATAAAAGAAAAGGCTTTTTGATTGATTTCACAGCATATTGAAACTTCACCCCCATTGAAATGGTCAAAAGCAAGTAGAGCTCACAACCCACACAGCTTGGATTGATCCTCCTTTTGAGAATCTTCTCAGGATATTTTTTGTACAACACAAAGTAGAAGAAGAAGAGTTATTGATTCATATCACACAACCATACTGAGTGGAATGAAGGGAAAGTGGTTCTCTTAACCATCCATGAGGAGCAGTGGGGCAGCCATCGAACAGCACCCAGGGACTAAGTCAAGAGCACTGATATGTAGGATAAACAAGGAAACCAGAGCACTCATAGAAAACCCACAAAAGCACAAGGAGAACATGCAAACTCCACACAGACGGGCCTTGTGAGGCAACAGTGCAAACCACTGAGCCATGTTGTTGTAGAACTGTGGAACTGCTGCTTGTACAATACTTTAAAATTCATTTCTGTGATCCTGTATGATGTCCATGTAAAAAAGATTAAAATACAAACGATAATTTTCAAATAGATGAATTAAGTGAATTTATTTCAGTCCAAATGTGTGTTTCAGCTACAACAAGGTGTACAGGAGACACCAGACAGTCTGCCATCGCACCATCTGTCCAGGTAACAACACTGTTCTTTTTCTGTCTTTTCTCCATTTCAAATGTCTTCGTTTATGTGACTGTTCATATATTGCTGCCTACTTCCTGCCACTTGCTCTCTCTCTCTCTCTCTTTCCTCTGTGGTCTAGATCCCTGTGACTCTCAGCCATGTCTTAATGGTGGAACATGTGTATCAGAAGGTCCAGAGGGTTACCACTGTGTATGTCCACCTGGCTATGGAGGAGACCCACACTGTGGTCTGTAATCTGTGTTTAGAAATCATTTGAGATATCAGCAGACTTTGATGCAGAGAATGACCTAACGTGACCCTCCGTCCCTCCTCAGCTCCCGCACTGTCACTGGACTGCTCTGTGGACCTGCTGTTCCTCGTGGAGGGCTCCACCGCACTCACACTGGAAGGTTTTCTCCGCCTCAAGTCCTTTTTAAAGCGCTTCCTGCAGACTGTGGTCGGGTCTGACAGCCTCAGTAAAGTCGGCCTGGCGGTGTTTGGCGGAGAGACCAAAGTCGAGGCCCTGGTGGGCAGTTTCAAAGGGGACCTGAGGGGTTTGCTCAAGGCCGTGGAGGCACTTCAACCGATCGGCGGCGAGACGAGGACTGGCCAGGCTCTTCGCTACGTGACACGTCACGGCTTTGTGAGCGCGCCAGTGTTCGCTGATGTCGCAGATGATCTGCCCCGCGTGGTGGTGCTGCTCACTGCCACTCCCGCTGTGGATGACGTGGTGGAGCCTTCGAAATATGCTCGTGACAGAGAGATCTTCCTGATAGGAGTTGGACCGGACTACCTTAAGGGACAGCTGAATAATATCACCGGAAATCCCCAAAGGACCATCACCTACGCATCACCCGAGTTCACTGCCAAGATCCCTGAGCTCAAGGCCAAGATCTGCAGTGTGGATACACAAGGTACTGACCGACCAACAGGGCACTTTTACTGAAAGAGAGCCTGTGGAGTTTCCTTGTAAACAAACAAATGTTGTTTTTAAATTTCATGGTATTTACCATAATGCATTGTGTGTATTCTTAAAGGTCAACAAATGTTTTCATGCATTTATTTCGAGAAACATTTTGCAAATTCAATTATTCTGTTATACTTGACACCAGCATCATTTTTTATTGAAGTTTATTAGCAGGCAGTCCTCTTCCTTACTGTTTTTTACTGGAGCTTTGCTGTGTATCTTTAATGCACATCATCTTTGCACATTACTGCCACCCTCAGTTTATAGGAAGAGCATGAATTCATTGGCTTTGTACAGTTTCTATGCACGAGACGATCAAAATGTGAACCCTTTTAATGAAAACAGCACTGTAGCTCAACTAGAAATCAAAACCTTTCAACCTTTGACAATCAGTGCAGTAATTGTTTATATGAGAAAGGCATTCACATCTAGGATATGCACAAAATATGTAAAAAATATTGTTTAAAATTGATTAAAGATCTTTGGACACCTTTAAAAATGTAAAATACAATCTGGATTCTGCAGGATGTAGACATTTCTTGTGTCTTCAAATACCACCCCTACTCTTTTTTTTGTATAATTTGACTTTAATATTTATATTTTGTGTGTTCTTTGAACATAAATCTTTGTTTTTTGTTTTATAGGTTGTCTGGGTCAGGCAGTCGACCTGGTGTTTGCCCTCGATGCCTCTGGTGGTGTCGGTCGTGATAACTTTGCCACCCTGCAGGACTTCGTACGCAGCCTCACTGTTCAGTTTGACATCAACCGCGATGTCGCTCAAGTTGCTCTTATGACCTACAGTCGGAGAGCCACCACCGTCTTCAACCTGGACGCCCATGAGACCGGTTCTGCCGTTCTCAAAGCCGTAGGTGACGCCAGCTACATGGGTGGAGTTGCCTCAACAGGCGCGGCTTTGCTCCACATCCACTCCAACGTCCTGACGGTGGCCAAAGGCGCACGGCCCGGAGTCAACAAGGCCGTGGTGGTGGTGACGGACGGCTCGGGCAGCGACGACGCTGGTGTTCCAGCTCAGAAGATCAGAGACAACGGTGTTTCTCTGTTTGTGATCGGCATCGGAGATGTTCAGAGGGAGAGGCTGCTGCAGATCGCCGGCTCAGAGGAGCACATGATCTCAGCACAATCGTACGAGGATCTCAAGTACTTCGAGGATGTTCTGGTGCAGATGCTTTGTTCAGGTGAGAATGCAGGAAAATACCTCTGTTACCAAATCTTTCTTTGATTCATTGTTTGTGATTTAATTTTTGTATTTGCCTTCACTAAGAGTCTTTGCAGCTATAGCAAAAGAAAGACCTCTGCAAAATTTCGATTCCAGGTTATGGTTACCAGCTGTTTTATGACCTTTGTCTTTCCATCAGAGGCTAAAATGCCAGTAAACCTGTGCAAGCCCAACCCATGCATGAACGATGGCATCTGCATCCTGTCTGGAGGAAGCTTCCGTTGTCAGTGCCAAGGCTATGAAGGACCACACTGTGAAACAAGTCAGTGACATTCATGAGCCTCCATTTAATATTTTTTTTTACGTCATTTTTTTTACTCCCACCTTCCTGCCTTTTTTTGTTTTTTTAATATATTCCTTATATAATATATTCACTGTCCCTCCTTTTTCATAGAGCAGCTTTTCAATCACAGTCACTAAAGAGTTTTTGTATCAACTGGTGCATTATTCGGACATGTGGAAGTTGTGACTTTTTCTGTGGTTTGTCTTCAGAAAGCAGCAGGCCTTCAACCAGGGGCGATCGTCCAAGGCCTGCTAGACTCAGGAGGAAGAGCAGGCAGAAGAAGAGCCACCAGGAGCTCCTGCATCACTACAAACTGCACCGCAGGAGACACACGGCATGATAACATCACATGCACATAAAAAACACACACGTATACATCAAAAAAAAGCAATAACAGTCACTTACGGACTCTTACTCTTACGGAACCAAGGATGTTTGCAAGTGCATGCTGGAGTGAAAGGGGAAACTAATGTTATTGCTTCAATATTTAACTTGCCCTCCCTTTACCAAGGGCCTTCAGACTGTATGTTACCACACTGCTGTATCCATCCGGTTGATTTTTCTGGAGTTTGTCAGCCATCACTGTGCTCAATGTTGTACAATAACCTCAATATTGTTCCTGTCTTTTCAATTATGTAAACTTTTATATTATTATATAATAATGTATATCTGTGTCATTTTTTTATGAAAGCAAAATAACCTCATTTTTTTTCCTTCCAAACAAAAAGAAAAAAACATTTGTGCCAAAAAAATGCTTAATACCAAGTCCTCCTTTTTTATGTTTCAGTATACTTTGATATTTTTCTTTAAAATAGATCCTCCTTGAATTTACTGAAGTGATTGAGGTTTCTTAATATGATAAAAAGTATACATATATATATATATATATATATATATTGTTCTTATGAATGAACAAAATTACATTGTAAGGATATGTATATAAGTGCATTTCCTTGCAAAATACATAATGCTATGTAGCTTCCTGGTTTTGTACTTCACTAATATTAGTTTTGGGGAAAACAGAGAAGATTTACTTTAACCTCAGAGGTCTGTGTATTCAAATAGTAGAATTATTTCATTTGTTTAACAGCAAACAAGCTTTGAAACACTATTTTTTAAATGACAAGTCAATTAAATTTATAGCCAAAAGTAACATTTAGACACCCTCAAAAAAAATCTCCAGATGAACAAGTTTAATTAAAAATGACTCCTTCTCATTAATGCTCAATTACTTAATTAACGAGAAGTGACTGTTCAGTTTTAACGCTGCAGGCTTCCTTCGTCTTCTGCACTGTTACTACAGTCAACCTTGAGTCCTTTTCAACAAACAAGCTGAACCAACAGCTATAAAGTGAAAAGCAGAACATTTCCATAAACAAATTACAAGTCAGTTTTGTTGTCAGTACATTTTTATTTGAATAAAAAGTGCATTTTTAGCTAGCAATACATGCCAAAAGGCTGAATAATGGTGTAAATATATTTACATCTTGGCTACCAGCATATATGAACCAAGCTACAATCTAGAGTGTACAAAATGGACAGTTTTGTAGAGGGCTGTATCTCTGCCTCAGACTTTAGTGGTTACGAATCTACGGCCGTTTTCAATGTTGAAGCATCCCATTTTTGTGCATCATTATCTGGAACAATACTCACACTGGCCAAAATGCTACTACATCAATTTCCTCGCTTTAGCAAATAGAGAAAAAACTATTATAGGAAGTCATTGAAACTGAAGTTATCCAGTGGTATTTATAGAAGATGGCTTGTGCATCTCTTTGATTGGCTCTTTACAGTCTTGTCATGGAGGGAATGAGGATGATCCAGAGGAAAATGGGAGGACGTTGATTTCACTGTCTGGTCAAAGAGACTTGTGGATTTCAGAGGACAAAGGAGGTCAAATGGTGTCAGGTTTTCTTCTAGGTGGTAGTTTTCTTCTCCCACTCCTGTTAATGCACAAAAAGATGAAAATAAGGTATTTTTACAGTATAAATTATGTACAATCACGATGATACCTCTTGTAGTAAACACTCTTGTGCCACACTCCTTAGATATCTGTAGTCTCACCTTTGCTTTCTGCAGGACTTTGCCTTTGGTGGCCATGATGGAGACAGGTCTGCTCTTAAGTGCGGATGCAGAGTTTACTGGGGAGGGCTGGTCTGCACTGACGTTGCTGTTGGAGGGCTGGAATGATGATGAAGATGATGAAGATGATGATGATGATGATGATGTGGATGTGGATGTCTGGGCACCAGACATGGTTGATGCTTTAGGCTGAGGGTAAAAAGGTTGAGAGGTAGTTATGAAAAGAAGCGAACAGCAGCTCTGGCTGAAGACAAGAAAACATTGATGTTTCTTTTGTTCACTAACCGTGGATGAGTCCTGGAGGCTGCTGTCCAGCGTGGTTCCCAGCGTGAAAGGCCCCGCCTCCACCTTCTTCAGACTCTCTTTCACTTCTACCAATCGTAGCTCCACCTCCACCCTGCGGCGCTCCGCCTCCCGACACGCTTCCTCCTTCTGCTTCAAACGGGCTTCCAACGAGGTCTTCTGCTTGGGATCTGAGAATATCACACGGCTGTCAGTCACACAGATCAGCATGTCATCGGTGCTGTAATAACACTGTAAGAAGTGAGGAAGATGTACCTTGGCAGGCGCTGAGCTCCTCTTTGATTTCCCTCCTCTCCTTCTTCACGTTTGCCAGAGTGCTTCTCACTTCCTCTCTCTCTTTCTCCAGGCGGTCGCGCTCGTCAGTGTAGCGGTTCTTATCTGCCTCTGTTCGGTTCTTGCCCAGCTTTCCTTCAACTGCACCAGGCGACCCTGTGCGTGAATTACAGAAAAAATAAACCTCAATAATAAGTAAAAAGTGGAATTATCACCTTCCTGACAAAACTTATATTTGTTTTTTTTTTTAGAGTAGGATTTAATGCAGAGTTGCTGCGTTAAATCACAAAAGTTTGGCCAAGTCTGGCCAACACAGTGGTAAATATGCACTCCACTGTGAGGCTGTGCCTTTGACTGTAGAGGATGCAGCTTTTCACTAGAGGGAGCCATGATAATGTAAGATGACACATAAGGGGAAGCAGCTACTCTCACTCACTGTGAAGGAAAAACCCTGTTAGTTATGTTTACTCACTATGACATATTAATTTTTAAGATATTTGTGCTTAGTGGTGAAAATGTACTTTTCAAATATCTTACAAAGGAACATGAGGAGGTGGTTGATTGTGACATTTTGAAACAGGATCCAGTGTGCAAACCCAGTGTCCCCGTCCTCCAGTCCTTACCTATAGTATATGCTTTGGGCCGCAGGGGTTGTGGACTGTGAGGGAACCCGGCTGCTGTCTGCACCGTCGTCTGACCTTTAAGGATCTGCAACCCGGAGGAGCTGAAGGCCTGTGGGATTCCCAGGCTGGCCCTCTTTGAGGTCTCCTGGCTCTGGGATGAGGTCTTGACTGGTTGAGTCTGTGGCTGCGGTGGATTGGGAGTAAGGGGGTGCTCTTGTTCTGTTTTCCTTGTGGCCGAGGTTGAACTTGTTCCATTTGACACAGGTGTTGAGTCTGGCTCAGTACGATTATCTGGAGTGACCTAAAATTAACGCATTAAAACAAAAAATAAGACTGAGAGTAAACTGCATTTTCACCAAACTGTTTGATTTCAGGGAAAGGACTGAATTTCATCAAATAAATCTCGATTATAACCTCTTTCATTTGAGATGTGGAGTCCTTCTGGTCCTCTGCTGGGACTGGGGAATGTCTAGAAGTGTCTTTAGTTGTAGGGCTTTTATTCCCACTGGGTGTATGGAGGAAGGAGCGTACAGGGATGAGGTCCAGGTAGACCCTGTTATCTGCATCCTGTTCTGCTCCTGCAGAGTCCTTGTTGTCCTGCATGCATTTTTCATTATGTTCTTGCAGATTGTTGTCCTCACTGTGTGGCAGGCTGCTCTCCTCAGCATCCTGTATTGCACAGAAACAGGAAGTCGAATTGAAAAGTGTCCAAAAGATGTGTAAAAATGAAACTGAAATTGAAAAATTGATAAAAGCAGAGATAGTAAAGGATGCAGTTTTTTTAGGTCTGAAAAGGACACCAGATGATTTTACAGATCATTAAGATTAATCAGATTGACCCTTTTCAACGTACTAAATTCAAAGAATGTTCCTTTAAGTTCACTTCGCAAATGAAAGTAGTAAATCAAACCACATTTCTCAGAGCATGGTTGCTAAATGATCAGTTTTATTCCCATTAGTTTGTTCTGATGGTGCATTTCAAACTGGAACTTACATCTGGATCAGCAAGAGATGCCACATCATCATACAGCTCATCAGAGTTATGAGCCATGGAGGGAGGACTGTCTATGTAGGTGTTTGGCTCAGAGTACCTCCTCTGCATCAAGCTAGAGACACAGACACACAGAGAGGTTTCACTTCAATATCTTGCCTGAGCACGCACACACCAACCCCTTAGTGTGAACAGAGGTGAGGATCTTACTAATAGGACGTCTTGGCGGCGGTGACGATGCTGGAGATCCTCTCAGCGTTGACGTAGTCGTACGTCAGCTCCTCGGGGTCAGTCTTGCTCCCCGTCTGTGACAGCAGGAGGCCCAGCCAGTGGCCCATGTCTGCGGATGTCCTAGCCTGAGAGAGGAAAGGGAAAGAAAGAGCGGAATAAAGTGCATTCAGTACATACCATGCACTCGCAACATCATGAGATGAAAAGCAGCTCATGATTTATCCTGCATGCCACCGGTCACTTTGCATTGATAAAATGGCTGCTACAGCATGACTTCCCTGTGAAAATGTCTTTCCTCAGCTGAGCAATAACTGGAAAAATGTCAGCCTACTTTTAGAAATTTGCTGTTTTTAAAATTAGGACTATAACCATTGATATATTGAAGTAGGGTTTCCAATCTTATCCATGCCAAATACTGCAAAAATAACATTTGCTTATATATGGGGCTCTTTTCAAAATAAAACTTAAAACCAATAGAAAATACTACAACAACTAAAAGAACTATTGTATTTTAAACTTATTTACATGATGATAGTAAAAACTGTTTCACAAAGAGAAAAAACAACCTTTTATTGTTCTGGGAATTTTTAAAAAACTCATCTAATGGAAGTGTTGCAGGCATGCGATTATTTTGGCACAAATTTCTCTGAATTAAGAGATTCATTGACAGTTTCTTTGTCTTGGTTAAAAGTGGGCCTGGTCATTATATTAGTATATTTGTGAAACTGAAAAAAAAGTCATAATAAGAAAAAAAAGAGAAACCATAAATGACTCAGGCAGAAAGCCTTACGACTAAACATTAAATTCCATTACCTATGACCAAATACATGCTGTTGCAGGGTGGTGCTGGGAGCTTAATGAAAGAGGGTGTGGTTTCAGTCTCCTAAAATCCCAGTGCATCGACACCCTTCACAAACACACACACACACACACACACACACACACACACACACACACACACACACACACACACACACACACACACACACACATGCACAAATGCACAAATGTACACAAACATGCAGACCACCCTTGGGCGTACACATATATAACATGGTCTGATGTCAGCAGAAAGTGATTTCCATATGAGGACATGCTCGTGTTTAAGGTTCCACTGCACTTCACTGTGCACCATTTTTTCTCTTTTGGAAAAATGCTGACATTTGTTTTTTATCACTTCAGATGTGTGAAACTTCTGGTTATTTCTACCAAAACATGAACTGAGGACATGAAACATACTGCATCACACCTCATGCAGCACCATGATCTGTTATCAAATGTCTTCAGTTTGGCAGTTTGTCAGTTTGTCAAGTAACCCACCAGATCAGTTTGACACCCTCAACCAACATCCTTCACTTCAGGGAAAGAGCAAAGCTTTTATTCAGCAATGGTTGCAAAAAAATTGCATCATATAGCAACCATAGCATAGCACGATCAATCTGTCTTATTTTTTATAAATTTAAACCCAAAACATTGCAGGGATGTTGCAGAGCGAAAGAAAATACACGGCTTATCTACCTCTAGGGTTGCCAGCTGTGTGCCGTCCATGCCGATCTTAAAGGAGTACAGGTGCTCGGGGCTGGGGTCGGGCAAAATGCTGCAGCCCCCAAGGGTCACAGCTGGTTGGCTCACTTTGTTCTTGCCCTTGTCCTGGTAAAACCATAGCTGCCCATCCTTGATTAGACACCAGCAGGGGCGCCATTGGCTGTTCACCAACACGTTGAGGTAGCCTGGACCAGGAAAGAGGAGACAACTTAACCATGACCTAATTAACTGTTACTTGTGTTTTTTAATGTCAAAAACTTGTTTATTATCAGTTATTTCTTGATATAGAGCTAATAAATTGTTGTGGTACTGTCTTAGTGGCTGGATATGATCAAATATTGCATCTTCTAATTATGACTACATTCTTTCAGAAGGCTACATATGGGAAAATACTGTTTTGTCAGGCCTAAAATAACCACACACAGACCCTCACCAGACAACCCCTGCTCGGTATGAATATAATCCAACAAGAGCTACATGACAGAAGGTGACCATGTCAAAGAATAAAAAATTGCACCTGACCTTTATGATCTTGCATGACATGCACGATGTATTTCTGCTCACCTGAGGTGTCCACACATTTCTCAGGGCTCTCTAACGAGGACGTTTTCTTCTTGCCAATGTTCATGAGGTTGCTGAACTTCAAACCTGCACCATATTTTTTCTTCACTGTGAAGGGGAACAGAGGAAGAAGAATACTTAACATGATTTTTTAAATGGTGCTATATGTAGCATTTTAGCACCAATTGTACCACAGTCCTTTGGTCAGATCAGTATTCTATTCAAAGGGTTGGTGTCTAGTTTAAAGTGCTTGGATGTCCAAGAAAGTATGGAAGCATAATAAATGTTGACTGAATGACAATTAACTGTTCCTATACCGTGAGTTGAACCAAGGCCGCCTGGGTGAAAAGCAGGAATCCTTAGCAAATGAGACCTGTACGTCATAAAAACTGCACTCTATATTGTGAACCATCAATTAAGACTGAGTCAAATGATTTTAACTACGTTTTTTAGCCACACTTGAGTTAAAAATGACTGTAACTCTGATGACTATGTTCCAGGAATTGTACTGTAATTGGGGCTAAAATGTTACATACGGCACCTTTAAAAACCTTGTTTACTATCAGATACAGCAACAGCTTGTGTATATAAACCCATATTTTTGAGGCTGACTTTAAAAAAATACAAAAGCTGAGCAGTGACTCACCATCTTTGTTTTCAGGAGTCTCAGCGTGGCTGTCAGTGCTGCTGCCGCTCTCTGAGGCCGCCGAGTGTCTGTCACTCAGCTCTCCCTGAAAGATCGTATCAATATTTTAGTCATTTTGCACTCTGTTTATCAAAATTTCAATTTAAAAAACTGTTCTTAGTCCTTTGGTTCTTAAAGGTTGATTACATTTAAACCTTTTAGTCCACTTCCATGTTTTTCTAATCATAAAACAACGTGTAAGCTGCATCTCCACCACAGGAACGAGGAACCTTTGGAGGATATGAGGATGTCTTCAGAGCAAGGATCAATTTCCTGGAGTCATTGCACCCCAAAAAGTCCACCTTGCATTGCAAAAAGCACTTCATCTTTGGGAGATGGAGCTCGCAGTGTTTAACATTCTCATTGGTTGCACACTCACAACATTTTGTTTCAGCCACTATTTTCAAAAGTTTGCAGCCACAAACCAGTTTATATCTGTCACGGTCGCATGACAGATATAAACTGGTTTGTGGCTGCATGGAGTCACCAAGGAAGCACATGACAGAGGGAGCGACAGATGCATGCAAAAATTACATTTAAAAATACTTGTCTCTTTTCACATGTCCACAGACACGTGCGCAAGTTTCGCAAGTTTTTGGACCAAAGTGGAACACAACAAATGCAAGAGCAACCTCTTCTACCTTAGAAAAGTAGTTCCTAGGTAAATATCTTGGGTAAATTGGGTGTAAATGCAGTTTAGAACCTAAAAATCTAAAATTAAGTGTACCTTTGTACAAATGAGTCTTGGGGAGTCAGACACAGAGTGCTGGGAGTCACAGTTTTCAGCTGGCTTTGGGCTGATCTCCTGAATCACCTAATAAACAAGGATGAGTGTAATTAATATCAATGTTAGAACTGATTGTAAAATTCATTCAAGTTATACCACTGCCCCATGAGGCAGTTCAGGACCGGCTTACCCTCAGCCACTGCTCCGTCTGCTCCTTGCTCTGCAGAGCCAGCACGATGGCCTCCCCTCCCACTGGAATGATCTTCAGTTTGT
Organism: Acanthurus leucopareius; assembly: GCA_029814765.1. Classification (NCBI taxonomy): domain Eukaryota; kingdom Metazoa; phylum Chordata; class Actinopteri; order Acanthuriformes; family Acanthuridae; genus Acanthurus; species Acanthurus leucopareius. The sequence goes on from JAQMCX010000033.1 coordinate 9,503,939, forward strand.
GCTCTTTCCTCTTCAGCTGTTTCTCCTTGTAGACCACACTGCAACCCAGCAGACTCACATCCAGCAGAGGCGTCTGCTCTTTGGAGCTCTTATAGCACTGAGAGAGGCAGAAATAACGCTGGCTTAACATATGATTTTACATTTACGGACTTTAAGCACCAGCTGAGCAGTTTAACATGTGCAATATTGTCGGGCAGCGTGTTTGTGGTCATGTGCAGCAACTTTAGAATTAAGCATTTGGTGTTTTAACAAATGTCAGTCGTAAAGGAAGAAAATGAGTACTGAAAAAGGCCTCAAAGCTTTTATAGTTATTCAAAAATCCTTGCTATTTTAATATATAAGTGTCTCTTACAATAAAACTACCCGTTTTGCTTTACAAAGGGCTCTTAATCCCTTAATGATTTACAAAAGAAGACAGAAGATAAACAGACACTACATTTTGAGGGTAAAATGATTCCAGCCTCACTCTTGTGGTTTTCTACTGTGATGCATTCAGGGGGATTTTCATACAAATGTATAAATATTTACAATTCCAGACATATCATGAGTCAGGCTCAACATAGTAACAAGGACCACACCTTGGATTTATGGGTTAAAAACTATTGTGTCATTATTTATTGAAAAGGTTTTTGATGTTGTGGAATAAACACAGCAAATCCAAGTAAGAGTGAAAAAAAAGTTTGAATTAGTTATAATATTTCTCATACTTTTTACCCTAACATTTTTCTTTAATTATATTTTTTATGTTAAAAATAAAAACTTTGGGATCAAGTATGTGGCTAGCTTCAGGAGGTGATTAGCTGAGCTAGCTGAGATAGCATTAAGACTGGAGGCAATGGCTAAAAGCTAGCTCGACTCCAACAGCTAGCTTGACCCTGACCTTTCTTAGAATTAAAAAAAACAATACACAAACAAGTTTATTGTTTAGAGTTTTTGTGTTTGAACTGTTTTATTTTACGTTACAGTTTGTGTTCAGATTAAAAAAGGAGAAATAGTTTCTTAGTGAGCTTTAGAGACAGGGTCTTTACTTTGCTACTACTCTATTTATGCTAATCTTTGCTATTTGCTTTAAAGCATAACTACATGAACTAAGTTTTTGGCCAGTAGGGGAAGCGCAACAAACTGTAAACACAACACTGACATATATTATCATGTTATATGTTAAATGTTATATTGTGAATGTGTTACAGTTTCCTTTCATTCATTTGCAGCTAAGTTGATTTATCAGACTCATATTATCCATTCTAAAAACAAGTGTCAAAACAAGGACTGCATGTGACTAAGCATGGAGTTTTAAATATATTTTGAGGGTTTGCTTACTATAACATTATGTTTTTTCCATGCTAAGTAAAAACTCTTATATTTAGACAGAGAATATAAGGAGTGCTACCCTCCATAAAACCCTTCATTAAACTCTTTTTATATTGAGGCCACTAGGCTGAAAGGCCTAAGTATGAGTCTTGCTAACACTTTTTTTTCTGAACTTTTTACCTTTGAGTTTTTAACATTCCCTCATTAAAAACTGTGCTTAAGACCTAAACTGTTGCACCCAAAATTTTTATTCAGGTTTTTTGTAAGTCTTTTACTCACCAGCAGGCGATAGTCTTTGATGACGCACAGCTGTTTGGCCCACTGGCCCAGCCACTTCTTTCTCCACAGGAAGGCACAGATCCGAGCATCCTTCATCAGCTCGATGGAGGCCTCCGCAGATGGCCACTGATGCTGCGCTGATGGAGACTTTCCTCTGGTCACCTCCTCCTCATCGTAGGACTCGTACGAACTGCTAACCGCCTCCCCATCATCTAAGAAAGAGCAACCAGGGACATGATGTCGTGACTGAAGAAACTAAAACGAAAATTCATGGGATGGGGTCAAAGGTTAAAAGGCATGAGTAGTGGTGATACACATTTTAGTGTTAAGTATTTGAGGGACAAAATGATGTCAATGCCTTTTTAATCTCGATGACCTTCCTCAGTGAAAGGGGATTTCCTTGCAACAGTTGGGCTGCAAATGAGCCATTTTAGCGATGATGACAAATGGTGACAGGAAATAGATACCAAGATATGATGAAGAGAAGATAAAAAAATGGGGGTAATTGTTAAGATGTGACTGATGATTGACTCTTGTGTCATGTTTTGACGGGAAGTTGTTTCTGTACATGCAAGATTCTGGTCATGCTGGACAATCAGGTCCGAGGTCGTGCTGAATGGACATTCACAGTTTGGTTTGCATCTCAAACAACTGCAAGACCAAGACATGCCATGCACGAACACACACATCCAGTGATAGAGAGCTAGCTACCCCTGTTGATAACAGCATAGACAACACTGTCAGAGCTCTGTGCTCGCATCCAGGGCCCTGAGAGGAGGCCAAAACAGTCCAGATCTACACAACGTCAAAAGAAACCGTAAGAAGAAGAAGAAGAAGAAGAAGAAGAAGAAGAAGAAGAAGAAGAAGAAGAAGAAGAAGAAAAGTAGCTAAATTGGAAAATAATCCTCAGTTAAGAAATGTTTTCTTTTGTATTTATAGAAAAGATAGAATTTAATAACATCTTCAGGATTGCAGTGCATGCCAACAACTAAGGCTCATTGTTATTTGCTTTACCAGGAGCTTTTATTAAAACATTCAGCACCATCCTACACATTTAACATTCACAAAACTTTAATTTGTTCACTTTTGCAAAATACAAAAGGGTAAATCTATGACACGTCTTCTGATTATTGAAAAACTTTGCATTGAGATGCATAAAGCGTGCCCGTGCCTTGTTATCCTCTGTAAAAATATCTTAATACTTGCCAACAACTGAAACTAATGTTCATTGTATAAGTCAGAGACGGTCAGATGCTGTTTCAGTGAACCATGACGTGCATCCTCCAGCCAATCAGTTTTGAATATTTTCCACAGCTATGGTGTGATGAATTTTAGTTACTGTATCATTGGTGTAGATATTTTGAAAGCATTTTAACCTTTAGCACTGAAAACAATGTTGCAGTGAGTTTCAGTCTTACATTTGAGCAACACAACCTGTTTACCACGGGGCAACAATAATAAACAGGCCTGCTGCAAAGACCACTCAGCCTCTCATAGACTGCGGTCAGTGTGTCGCATATAACAGCTTTGGTTTTTATTATGGTTGACAGTTTTGCATTTCTTCTTCTCAGGCAGCATCAAATTGATTCTCCTGTCAAGAGTCGGTAAATCTAACCGAGGTGTCAGTTTGTTTCCATTATGGTTAACAGCTCAAAGGTTCTGGTTTTCTGATGAACAAAAACAACAGAGCAGATGAGTGTTCAGACACGCTCAGTGCCCGCTGACTTATTTGTTTTCTTTGGAAAGTTCAGTTAAAACATATTCGAACAGCATATTATCTCTTTTTCTTTTGCTAGACAGGATTCCAGAGTTTCAGCTATCAGTGTTTCCAGGAGGATGGAACTTTAAATGACTGGGGTAAAATACAATATTGTAGACATACTTTGCACTAGCATAGCAGTGAAGGGAGTATCAAGTTTTGAATCTAACAATCCTTCATCCGAGCCTCATTGTGATTATTCTAAGCTTTAAAAATGGTACAAGAAAGAAGAAATATAACACTGAACATGAAATCTTACCATTCAACGCTTCTTCATAGGGCTGAGCCTCCTCGTAGTAACTCTCTGAAGAGTCCATACAGGCGGGAGTGGGAACTACAGGTAAAGGGAACGGCTCCCGACCCACAATGCCCTGCCTGGTGGGAGAAGGCTGGAACAAAGAGGATAAGCTTCAAATCTATCGACCTGATTGAAGTGATACAAGCATAAAAAACCTCTAAACAAGTATGTTTTCGTCGAGTTCCACGTGGGGGGCGGGGGTCCAGGTTAACAGCAACACACACTCAAGAACATGAAAACACACGCACATATTATCAACATGTCCCCCCCCAGGCCAAACATGTGGCTAATCCAGCTTTCCCATCAGGAGTACGGAGGGAATTCCTCATGTAACCAATCCTCGTCTGACCCTGTGAACAAGGAAAGTGACACGCCTGCCTTCAGGGAAGTGTGTGTATGTATGTGTGTGAGCATGGAAAAGAGAGGGAGAGAATGTATTTAAAGGTGTGTGTGTGTGTGTGTGTGTGTGTGTGGGCCCTGTGGCTTTCCTGAAATCAATCAGCAGTCTGGCTTCACTTCTTGCTTTCTTCTCATCTCCTGTGTGGTAAAGACTGTCTGTCTGGCCCTTCCCATACCGCTGGAAACCACCAGCATCCCTGCTGCTTGGATGCTTGAAGAAGTAGTTTTATACTCAGCAGAAGTCATTTAATCAGCTTCATAATCCAAAGATATTTATGGACACACTGGAGATTTGTATTTTTCTTTCTTTTTTCCAATTTTTGAACAGCTTTTCAGCAGTGAGTTTTGAAAAAAATCTCCAAACACATTTTAAATCGAATGTGAAAGTTCAGTTTTGTTTTTTTTTTAAGAAATTTAAAATACATGATGGCATCCTGGATACATTTTTAGATTATATACTATAGTCATAAACTTTTAACACTAGTACACACACAGATATGTAGTTTAATGGACTGCAGAACAATATGACTCTTCTTTGTGATGCAAATGACGCTGTAAGCATCAACAATAGGGGAATGATGTTATCTGGACTATTAAACTAAAGAAGGCCCAAAAGACTTGGGTCTTGTTATCTATTGCATCAATTTTTGCTGACTAATTTCTTGTCAAGCTTCATGTTTTCACATATGCGGTAACAACTGCATCAGATCTGAGACACAAAGAATTTCAGAGGAACAGTCACAGTTATTTGGTAAAATGATAAAACACTGTTGCTTTTCCTTGGAATTGAGTAACTGTGAATGTCTTTCTTTTAAACCACATGCTCCCTCCTTGTTGTGGGAATTACCTAATCACATGTTTATATTTCAGGCACTGAAAGCTCACTTTCAGCGTTGAAATAGAAATTTCATCAGCAGGAATTTCCTCACTGATCTCATTCTTTATCTGCTCAACCTGTGACCACAAGTCTAAAGTTACCGTATGTCCGTGGCGGCAGGGAGATGATGGCAGATAAGCAAGTTTCATCTTGGTATGTAAGATGACATACCAGCTCTGACAAATTCAGTGGCTGCTGGAGAAGATGAAATCTATGCATTCTTTCCAGAATAAAGAGAGGAACGTCCTGAAGCAAAGAGACGGATGAGAGGAGGATTCTTCTTCTGTTAATGTCGTACGAAGGCAAAACACATAGATTAAGTCACCTGAGGACGTACCTTATATATATATATATATATATATATATA
>JAQMCX010000033.1:9509510-9557518 GCA_029814765.1 Acanthurus leucopareius
ATTAAGTCACCTGAGGACGTACCTTATATATATATATATATATATATATATATATATATATATTTTTTTTTTCATGGTGCAGAAGTCTAACATTGCTTGATATCTCTTTAAAAAGTTTGAAAAGTGAACTCTGAGAAACCCTGTGAGCTGAAGGACAAAGCGCGATTTCTGGACCAACTCTAAGGCTTCCTCCCACGACTGATCTGAGCATGCCGTCTCTGCTTCTTAATGTTCACTTTATTTCCACCCCCTCCAAGGCTGTCACATTCTCTGCGAGATCACAGAAATATGAAATATAATCCTTAATCAGAGGGGCTGCATATATCAGTGCAAACCATGCCTGGGGGAGACTGGCTCCATGGAGAAGTATGAGACTTCACACAGCTGAACATCTTTAAGTATCTCATAAGATCAGAGTTTGTTTAATCAATGGTGGCGTTCATTTAGTCTTAACTGCTTTTTTTCTCTTAAACGTAGCGACTTTTTTCAACACCAGAGGCTTTTCAATCCCTGCACGATTGTGAAATGAAATCTGCGAGTTTGATCATGTTTGGCGTGTAGCGATGCTTAATTAATAAAACTGAAGAGAAAAGACGAATGAATATGCTGTGTTTGCAGAGAACGTGGTGGGTCTTCGAGTCCTGGGCAAAGTCGTAATCAAGTAACTGCTTCAGTTCAGATTTACAGACCAAGAAAGTGCTGAAAAACAAATTTGTGTCTGTCTGTATTAAAGTCATCATTTCTATTGTGGGTTTTTCAAGACATCCAGTTTCCAGTAAATAGGGAATCCCCTGCTTTTCAGCTCTTTTACCGATCACATCACATCAATGAACTAACCTACTTCCAATAACGCATAGCAGATGCATTTAGCTGTCAAAATAAGTGGCGTCATTGTGGTCGAACATACAGTCATAGTGACGGTGCCTTGTTTGTGTGATTAACCCCGCATGCCAGAAAGTGGAGGGAAGCATCCAGAAAGAAGTGAGTGGGACAAAGATGTTATCACTGGGGTTTAAAGGAGGGTTACATCAGTTACTCATTATGGAGCTGTTGAAGATCGTTCAGACTGCAAGTTTCAGCACATACTGATGTCAGGACGATATATGAGGTGAAGTCTTCTCTTTTTAAAATGATGCAATGGCTTGAAATTTTAAGTGACCTAATGTAAACCTATAAGAGATTTATTAAACACAGGTGTTACTAATAACACACACAAAAAAATGACTGTATTCCATTAAGATGTGCCAATGGCTAAGTCTAAACTGCATCTGAAATTCCTTGCTAATTCGCTTTTTCACTGGCTAAAACTGAGGGATTCTTTAGTGTACAGTTTATGAGGTGCATACATGCTAGCTCTGGACACTTTTGCTAGCATAAACATCCCATAATGCAGCACAAGAGTGAGGACAACAACCATAACAGACGGACAATTGTGCACAGAGACCAAGGCAGCTCTGGCGTTGCATCAAGAACACTTCAATTTAAGTGCAAGTAAGATTTCGCTTTGCAAGTCGCACTGAATTTTTTAAATTAGTTCATCATTAGCATGGATTACCATGGTTACACATGTCCAACAGGCTTTCAGGAAGTGGCCTGATACTTGTTTAGCAGTGTGTCTGAAAAGGTAAATACTGTTTATTCAGATAAAAGTAGGTCAAACGGAAATACAGATATCCAGTTTGCGGTGCACAGTATGTGTGCTGAGTCTTTGTTTTATGCATACTGGCTCACACCGGCGCACTGACAGTTAAATGAAACAGAGCCATTTTTAATGATATTAGTTACACATGTGCTTTTCAACATGATGATCTGCCATGAGAAAGAACTCCACTAATGCATGTTGGCTCTACCTACTGAATTTATGTTCGCAACTTATCACCTATGGGCGCTGAGGATCCGCACAAACAACCCTTTCAGCACCCCAAAACAAAGACGCCCACACAACTTAGCCCCATAAATACTTTCAATAAGTTAAAGGGACAACAGTACGCTTAATTGGGCAGCCCAGTCTAAGCCTCAATACAGAGCAAGATGGACGAGGCCATGAATCACAAAGGAACAAAGTGGAATTGAGCCAGATTCACCATAATGGAAATAAACAAGCCTTTGGATTTAACAGATCAAAGAGTATATGTGTCTCTGACTTTAACATAATGTAGATTAATATCCTTGTTATTTATAAAGTTCTTTTTTGATGATGAATTAGTTAATTTACATGCTAGAAATATTAAAAAAAAAACCTTGAAAATAAATCAGAAAACAAAAAAAGGAGCAGGGTTATTAGAATAAGAAAAGCATTTGTTTGACAAACAGTAATAATAATAATGCTCGCCACAAACATTATATTTTGTTGTTTTGTGGTTTTGATCCAAGCAAAAGAGTTAGACCTAATCCCTTTTGATTGGCCATTACAGAGGTTCCTTTCAGAGGATACGACCACAGAAGTCAGAGAGGAAACTGCAAGAGCTCGACCGCTGACAGGAACATCATAATAAAAAGTGATTCTTGTGAGAAAAAGGCCGTTAAGTGCTTTGCATGCACAGACACACACACACACACACACACACACACACACACACACATACACACACAGCAGCAGCACTAACAGTGTAAACTGCTCCACGGTGAAAAAAAATACAGCAGTTCAGGCATCTGTTATTAATTAAAACCAAGAGCCAGGCATTCCAGAGCAGCAGCAGCCCCCTGGACCGCCCACCCACCCTTATCTCTGTCGTCTCCCTGTTTCTCTCTCTCTCTGTTTCACTCATCTAAAAGAGAAATCACTCTGTCTGTATTTTGGCCAAAGAGGCTAAAGAGGAGTATAGTGAGCCATTCCACAAACCAGCTGGACTGATATTAAACAGAGAAGAGGAAGAGGGGAACATGCCAGGTGAATAAGTGAAGTACATTTTTTTCCCAAGAAATTTTGCAAGCCCTTCAGCCCCCTTCCTTACATTTCTCTCTCACACACACAGAAACATCCCCGCCACAGAAACATTAGGTGGAGGGAATGGATCGAGGAGTCAGAGCATAAATAACAAAGCAAAGGAGGGGTGTGGTGGTGGTGGTGGTGGAGGGGCTTTGAGTAAAAGAGTGGGAAAAAGAGCCCAAAAAGCGAACAGTCAGAAGAACATGGAAAATCCCTGGTTCCCATGCCAAGAATCCGGCACAGTGAAAACACACACACACAGATACACACACAGAGTGTATCTAAGAGCCTGCTGGGAGCTCAGCGCAGAGAAGGTATTGATAAAAAATAATCAATGTGGCAGCTTTGGAGAGTCAGATTCAGCAGAACTTACTCAGTTCTTTGCCATCTTTCCAGCACTTGTAACAATAATTTTCAGGTTAAAAGCACTTACGAAAATAAAAGTTAATCTAATTACTTTTGAAACATGAATAAAAGTCAATCCAACAGCTGCATTGCATGATAGAGAGAAAATTCTCATGATCGTTCACATGACGTATTTATTTTTCCATTATCTTGTCTTCTTGGGAACACTTTAACCTTCTGTAAAGCTTTTATATTTTGGGTACCAGATTTTCATCCCCCTCCCCCCATTTGCATGCATAAATGTTTACAAGTAACCAACTTAAAAAGTATAAGCATAAATAAATAAATAAGACACATTTGAAACTTAAATAGTTACATAAAACAAAACTGGGTTTAAAGGGGAAATGCAGGCAGATGAGGTCATCATGAATAATTCAGCAAAACACTTAAACTGACCAGTTATATTGCGGTTATGATAATCACCAGTTGCCGGCAGCCACATTACTGCTCACTGTGCATGTCAACAGTTTTCCTTTCCCTGCCTGACGCTTGCGAGTGGCACAGCTGCTATCTATAGTACAACTCTATTTTCAGACCACGCAGACGGGACGCAATGGAAGTCACACAAACCTTTATTTACCCTCCAGATCTGGGGAAAAAATGACTAATCTGCAATCAAATCTCACACTGTGTTGTCACTCAAGAGCCGGTTTTAGGAAGAGGAAAGACCCAGGTTTAAGAGAGCATGGAAGTGCCTGAGGGCCTGGGAGTCAGCCGGGATATTCATGCAGAGAATGCAACCCTTGATCTGGGGCACAGAGAGCAGCAGGCAGGCTGGGTGAGAGTGAGGGTGGAAGAGAGCTGGTTCACTGTGGAACGGGCCTTGCTGGCGAGGAATAGCAACTACTTCTGCGCTCTTTTTCAGTCCGGGATGATAGAAAGTCACCAGGACGAGCTTCATCTGAAGGGAGGAGTGCGTGCGAGGGGTTTTCTAATCGCCCTCGCTGTGTGCAGAGGAGAGGTTCCCATGATCAGTGACCCGGATGAGCTGGTAGAAGCTGTCGAGTGTGCTGCTTTCCTGCAGGTTGCGTGTTTGGTGCAGCATCTTTGTGACATTATAGACTCAGACAACTGCCTCTTGCTTTACCACGCCGCCTCCATCTTTGGTGTGCATGCACTCTTTCACGATGCTGCTCTTTTCCTTTGTGATGCTTTTGATGACTTAAAGGAAGCAGCAGAGAGTACGATCCCTGAAGAACTCCTTCAGTATTCTCAATCGTTGTCTCCGACTTCTTACATTGCTTTAGGCACACACTCACCTTCAATGGAGCTGCTGCACGACTCCTTCAGGGTTGTTTGCTATCTTGATGAAAAAGAGGAAGAGTGGAAGCATTTGACAAACCTCCCAACTCTCTGCAGCACCTCCATGGCTGGTGTGGCAGTGCTTGACAATCGACTGTACATCGTAGGAGGAGTTTACGGTTATGGGAAGGACACAGTGGATGCCAGCTTCTGTTACAACCCCGACACAGGAGTTTGGACTGCTCTTCCCGGTCCCCAGCAACCGAGATATGACTTCACCCTACTAGGACACAATGGCAGACTTTATGCTGTGGGAGGTGAATTCCAAAAGCGGATTATTTCCACAGCAGAGAGCTACGACGTTCAGAAGGGAGAGTGGACTTTCATACAGCATGCACCAAGACCTGTAGCATCAGCAGCTTGTGCTGTTGCCAGACGACGGATGTTCGTTTGCTTCTGGAAACCACCAGATATCACAGATATCTATGAGTACATACCGGCAAAAGACGAGTGGAAACTCGAAACCACCATGATCAAACCCCAAAGCTATGGCCACTGTATGGTGGCTCACAGGGACAATTTGTATGTGATGCGCAACGGGCCATGTGACGACTTCCTGCGCTGTCTGATGGACTGCTACAACATCACGACAGGCCAGTGGACGGCACTGCCCGGACACTACATAAACAGCAAGGGGGCGCTGTTCACTGCGATGATAAGGGGGGACTCTGCGTTCACAGTGAAACACATGCTAACCCTTGAATACACCATCACTGGGAATGGATGGAAGCCCCGCAGGCAGATGAAGGGATTTCCAAAGAGTGGATCACTGTGGACGTGTTTACTCAGGCTTCCCAAGACGGGACCAGTCATACCCCAGCTGGATGCAGGAGGGAAGGAGGAAGAAATGCCTTTGCCAGACACATCTGAGGGATTTGTGGAAGCTATACTGCAACTGTGAAATGCTACTGAGCTGAAAAACAATGCCACCCTTTTTAGAGTTTCTAGACTTAAATATAAGTGGAAGAATTAAAAAACATGGTTGTGGAAATTACGTAGTGACCTTAAGGTTCCTCTTTTCAGTTCACTTACTTTCACATGCACTCACACTCGTACACACAAGCATGCACACGTGCTGACACTAAGCATTTGTTCTGATTAGCAACAGCTGCTACTGTAGTTTATATTAGAGAACACCACTCTGTGTGTGTGTGTGTGTGTGTGTGTGTGTGTGTGCAAAGTTCAAAGACACTGACGGGATGTGCTAAACCTCTCATTCTCTACGTTTTTCCTGAAGTCACACTGGGCCAATTCAGGAGCCACTGGCCTCCCAGTCGACATTAAACACACCACTGCTCTCTCACACACTCTTGGATACTCACTTTCCCAGGTCTGTTGTCTCATGGGTGATTAAATACCTGTTTCTGTGAGAGAATTTATATCACAAAACCTCAAGCTTGTGATTCTCAAAGTTGTGGGAAATGTTTTTGGCTTGTTTGACCACAGACTGAATAGTTTTAGGTTAATAAAAACCAATGAAATTCTCTTTATTCTTTTTAATGTATGATAATGATCCATAGTACTTTACTTTTTGCAATACAGTGCATTGTAATAACAATAATCTTACTGTCAGAAAAGACCAAAATACTATTAATTGTATTTAAAGTTGGAATTTTGTCTTTGGACTCTTTATGCTTATTGCTGAATACTGTGATTTCCACTGAACTTTCCCATGTACCTCGTCTAGTTCAGCAGCCCTCTTGGGGTAAACTAGACTATTACCATTCCCACCACAGCAGCAGAGACTCAAAAGCTGTGTGTGTGCTAAAGGTCCAGTGTGAAGAATTTAGGGGGATTTAATGTCAGATATGGACTATAATATTTATAGTTGTGTTTTATTAGTGTGTTATCAGCGGGAAATAAGAAAAGTTGTGCTCATGTTACCTTAAAATGAACTCTTTTATGTGTACAGAGGGAACTAGTCCTTCTCTGTGAAGTCCATCATGTTCTACTGTCATGTTTCTACATTGGCCCAGAGTGATAAAAACCTATCAGTCACATGATAATCCACTTTGATGGAATTGACATAGTAATCACTTACTTTTCTGGGGGGCGGCAGGTCAGGAAGGCCATACGGCGGGACAGGGAAATGTTTTCCATTAACCAGGGCACCTGATCTGTCAGCTAGGTCATAAAAATATAGAGTAGGAAGTCAGTTAATAGCAGAAATCTTTAATTGTACATTTTTACATTTACTATGAGTAGGAATTAAGGATAAATGATAAAACTTGTTCATCATCATGAGCACATTCTGTCAATTTTTATTCAACACTCTCCAGATGGCCAAATGTCTCATTCAGACTGAGTATCAGTGCTTCCTGGTATCCATAAAACTCATTGAGAGCACAGACGCTTCATTGTTAGATTACAGTAACCACAAAACCCAAATCAAAAAGAAGCATTTGTATTGTAGCAACAACCCAATTACACAAAACACACACCATAGAGCAGAAAAAAAAAATAAAAGAAGAATCTGCATTAAAAAGAATTTTCTTTCTCAGTAAATTTGCCCTTTTATTGACAATGACTAGTGCTTCAATACCTTATTGGTTCCAAACCTTTCTTGTTTTTGACCTCCTTAAAGGGGGCATGTTTAAAAATGACAGGGGGCAGCATATTACTAAAGCGACCCTTCTCTGTTGTTCAGTATATTCTGATGTAGCTAGTAGCCGCTGTTAGCTTGTTGGCTCAGGTAGCCTTGCAGCAAGCGACTCTATAAACTGATCTGTTTGCCTGAAAAGGGAACTATTTTCAAACCATGTCAGTAAAATGTTAATCATTGAGAGATGCTAGGGAAGCAGATTCTGTTATCTTTGGACAAAGTCAAGCTAACTGTTTTACCCCGCTGCCAGTCTTTATGGTTGTACATGCTGTAATTTTACTGACAGCATAGAGATTCAGAGAGTCAGTGTTATTTGCAGGAAAGTAAATAAGCCCAATAGTATTTTCTTTAAGTTGTCCACTGGTAAAAAGGTAGAATTATTCACTAGCAAAAGAGTGGAAGTAAAAAAAAGTTCAAGAAAGTGTGTAAAAATAACCTAAAAGCATCTTAAGTATCTTTTCTTTAAAGGTTATCATTGTATCTTTTACTGTCTCAAACAGATCCATAGCTAAAGAATATTCTTACGAAACAGATAGTAAAAAGAAAAAGGCAGATATGTTATCTGCCTTTGCTGTGTAGGTAAAAGGCTTTTCACAGTGTCACGACAGTAAATACTGAGCAAAATTGAATGCTGCAAAAACAATCTTTGAGTGATCCCACAGATTAGATATCAATATTTTTTATTAAAAACATGTTATTGCAACTTTGAAGTCAGAAATGTCTTTTTCTTACTTGATAACTGAGGGACAAAGTTTAAGTTTACCCTCAATGACTAAGAAACTTCAATTCTAACTACTCAGCTCTCACTCTCCATCTGCCTTTGTGGATGAAACTTGTGGCTTTGCAAGCGTCGCTGCTGAAAATATGTGTGTTAAGTCTAGTGCTTGCTGAAACCACATTCTTCAACACTGTCCAAACAAAACAGGTCAGTCTCAGATGGTGAGGCGTTCTGAAGAAACAGACAGGAAATGGGGGTGATAGGTGGGGAGCTGAGGCGGGGGTGGGGGTGCTGTTTGTGGTAGCTTATGCTGTCTGCTATTCACTAGAATTATGTCAAACATAATGTGAGGGCCAAGAACACAGCTTATATGTAGTTATGTTTGAATTATGTGAATATTTTTGTGTTTAAGGACCTCTGTTTGTTAAATGTGATGACTAACTCAGGTAAATATCCCTAACTAACACCTAACTGTAACTTAATAACTTCATACTATATATACATTATACTTATACTATATGCTACCATGCTAGCAGCTCTGAGGGGCTGTACTACCAAACAATGGTGCTTTGAGCTTGATGCTAACATGAGCATGCTACATTAGCATGCTCAAAAAGACAATGCTCACTTACTGAAACTGAAAAATGTTGTTTACTATGCTCACCATCTTAGTGCAGTGAGTTAGCATGCAAACATTTGATAAATTAACACCAAACATAAAGCACAGCTAAGAATGATGGGAATGTTATAAGGTATCAAATAAAAGCACTGACAAAATAAAAAAGTGACCTGCTGCTGGGGCAAGTTTCATTTTAGGGATTGCCATAGTTATGGTGGGCCTACTAAACTTCAAGGCAATGTATTCAAAAGCTGACAAAAATATAAGAACTAAAGATGTGAAGCTCATGTTGGCAGCAGAGATCAAAATGGGAGAATCCCCTAAATCAAAAGTTCACCTCTTTAAAGTGACATTAAGGTGAGTATTAAATTTCATGGTGATCCATCTGATGATTGTTGAATTATTTCAGTCTGGACAATAGTGGTTGGTGAAATTGACATTGCCATCCATGGTGCTAGCAAGGTATCAAAGAGCTGAAGAAAGCGTCACTATCGGATGCTTTTTGCAAAATATCTTATCACCAAGTATCAGTATCACACTTCAAAAAGAGCAAACCTTTGAAACTCACACCTTTGTCATCTCTGGCCTTCCCTTTATTTTCAACTCTGTTCATGTAGATGTACTCCTCGTCTGCACCTGCATGGAGACAGCACAAGATAGTTCACAGCTGATATGAGCATATTTTCTTACGGGCAGTTTTACTTTTAGAGTAGTCACCACAAACCCAAACACCTTGCAGAAGGCATTTAAATACCACCACGCATAACACTAGATTATGTACCATAAATGATACTGGCATGGTTTGCATTTCACATGAACATTACCGTCTTTTCATACAGTCAGGAGTAGGATTTTTTAAAAAATATGTTTAGGGCATGCACACTTACTCGGCATATGGCTCTACACTCTCAGAATTATTATAGCTGTAATAAAAATGAACACGGTGTATGTAAGAAAACTGCCATCTCTGTTAAAAAGCCTTGTTGAAGACACAGCTGCAACATCAGGGCTCCCCAAGCTCATTTGTTTGACTTTAAATGTTCTTTGAAACCATATGAATTTTGTTGCCATTCGTGCCAATGCAACATTCTGCAAGACAAATATGTTGCCTTAGAATAATCTGTCATCTGATTCAATTTTATGTTGGGTCTCTTAAGACTTGGGATTAAAGCCATATGTTATAAAAGTTTTTTTTTTTTAAAATTTTGATGCAAGATCCATCGTATTAATTCTCCAATTGAATGTAGCTGACTCAGCTCAAAATTCTGATACTATATCTGATTTGACCATCTACAGTTGCAAGAAGAGCATGCATGTTTTGATTCTGATGGAATATACCAAGTGAAAAATCTGACTCCACCTTAGTGCCCCAAAAAACGTTTCATTATGTTAGTCAGAAGTCCAGGATTAAAGGGGAGCTTGACCCAAACAAGTGGCCCATTGTGCAAACAGATGGGCCCATTATTGACACCCACTTTCACCGTGGCTGCATTCATCAGACATTAGTCAGAAAGCTCCTTGCCTGCACAGACAGAGCACTGTGTCACTTTTATCTCTGATATTGAGAACTAAAAATACAACTGAGCTGTGAGGACGTCTGGAGTTTCAAGGAGTTTACATTATGATGAAAAGGTTTAGTATGGTTTAGTTTTGGATTATACTTCCACTCAACTATCTGCACGGAATTAAATGCTATAACAAGAATTAGGAGAGGTCCAAAAGAGATAGCTTCTTTTATTTGTCTAATCAGTTTTTTAGTTTTATAGGCACAGAAAGTCAGAAAGAGTAGTTTTCAAGTATTAGTATTACTATTTAAGTAATAGTTGTGGTTTCCTGTGACAATAACAAAAGCACAGTTATTAGGAACATAAGTGCTTGATCAGGGCTATCATTAGAGTCTGAACTTCACTTTTCTCTGCACTCATAATGTAAATATTTACGCTCAGCGGTATCATTCGGGCAATAAGCGGAGATGATGAAACCTCATGTCATACAATGACGCCGAAGTCAGCTTAGCAAGCAGACGACTGCGTTTGGTTGAATGTCGGCCTGAACCTGGTAGAGTAATTACAAGCTGGTGAAGACATCGCCATAACATTGCCACATAAACAGCTTGAATAAATGTCTTTTCTCAAGCAATAAACTCTGTGGTTTTGGCAAAGCAGGGTCCAGCTGGTTACTGTAACCTGCCGTGGGAATTTGTTCCGGAGCTGCCGTGCAGTTTTGAGGAAAATTGTTTCATTGAATTAAATATTTTAGCTGACTAAGATCACCCTGAAAGGAGATCAAACCAAACTCCAACGCTGGGTGATACTCCCGAGAAGGTTTCTCCTTTGAAATCGATACGATGAGGTGAAACCAAACAACAGCAGAATGAAACAATGTTTTGCCTGTACAGTGAAAACAGATTTTTTCGGGGAACAGAGTTTGAAATGCTATTTTTAAACCGCTGCTCAAAGGAAGTGAACGTCCCCAGAGGGTAAATGCAGCTTCGGAAAAATGATACAGCTTGGAGCCAGGAGAGGAAGTACGGAGAGACGAGTCCAGGAGCAGAACATGGAAAAGCATGACTGTGTGTGTCAGTGTGTGAGAGACAGGGAAAAGACAAGGGAGTTGCAAAACCCAAACTGGCTTTTTCAATCCAAAAGTGACAGTATATGTGAAAGGAATGGTTCACTAAAACAAAATGTTGCAATAAGGAGTAAAATAAAGCTTGAAGAATGAAACTTTTCCCAACATAACAAAAGCTATGATCTCTGAAAGAGCAGCAGCAGCCATTTATATTTCCAATTGATAATAAACCTATGTGCTGAGGGTCGAATGTCAGTGTGGTGCTGCATCACATAGTACGTAACTTACTTCCAGGCACCATAAATCACATCAGCCTGCCAGCAGCTGACACATTTTCATGTTGAGTGGCAGAGCGAGTGAGCAAGACAAACAAACTTGTCTAAAGTCGTCTGACAGGACACGATAACAGGCAATGCATCACTCAAGGATGGAGCAGGAGGACTTTGTTTGATTATAGGGTAAAACTATTAACCGCAAGATAAATCATGTCAGTCTGATAGAGTTGCAAGAGAAGAAGAAATATAGGCAAAAATATTTAATTAGGTCACCACCGTGTGGTTTTCAGCCACTAAGATGGGAATTAAAGGCCCCAAATGTATTCGATAATAGAGGACTGTGAGAGTGTAGCTATTGCACGGCGGTTACTCAGAGTTTAAAAGAGTAAAATAATACCACTGTAGGTCTTCTCTTCACAATGCAAGCTTAGTGAAATGTAGGAAACACAGTGGATGACCGCATGTTGCATAAGGTGCTTTGCATCAAGGCTGAATAGCTGCCAATCAAAAGCTTAAGCATTATTTGTGGTTAAACCTCAACGAATTTAACTGTCATGTAATCACAAATACCACAACATTAAGAAACACTGAGGAAAATGCTTGAGACTACTTATTATGACCAAGTTCACCAATTTGAAATAGCTTTTGTCTTTATTTCCACTAATACATCACATTAAGCAGATAACAGCTATTATTTTTTGCTATATCACAACATAACATCAATTAAAAAGGCCCCTATGGTCCAAAAGCTTGCCAATAAATATGATACCAAATATGAATTTGTGCTTATGAACTTGGAGCTGCGATTGCTCTGCAGCCTTGTGGGAGGTCTACATCAACTCAAAACACGAAACAGGCAAGATTTTATCACTCTGAGGAATAAAAGATTTTCTTACAAGTGAAAAGACCTAAGAAAAAATAAATCTAGTCTCTATGAGCGCTGGGGTTCACACAGTCAAACAAACCACTTGAAATAACTCAGAGCTTTTCTCAATTCACATGAAATTTAAATAGCTGCCAACATAAAAGTTGATTCTAACATTGTTGACCTATTTTTAGACTTCCAAATGAATCCATCTACTCATTTCAAAACCAGGCAAAACAGCTTTCTCTTCCTACATCCCTGATGCAACTAGTATGTTGTGAGGTATTATAACACCTCAGACCTGTTTCCAGTCTTTCACTTCCTCCTTGTCTTTGGATTTATTCGCGTTTCAAAAATTTGCAAGATTTCCCCTAAAATATCCACCAAATTCAGTTCCTTTATGAATTTCTATTAAGAACTTACAGGATTGCATTTCCTTATTTATCAAAAATGCAAAGTTTTAATACTTGGTAATAAAGTCAATGGGATTTAAAAGACGTTGATGTTATCATCTACAGGTATACACTCCTTACAGCTTACTGACTGGTCCTCAGCATGCAATAACCACTGAATTCAGGTTGATTTTTTGGATGTTTTCCTTGTTGAAATGTTTAGACAGTTAAACTAGCAAGGCTGTTAATTTACATTTTAATACAAATAAGTGTTTTAATGCACACATATACACTGTATATCAGAGTTTTTTCTTCATACCACTTGAGGCTCCGTAGGAATTGAGGAGATCAGAGAGCAAGCCCTTCTGGACTGTGGCATTCCCACTCAGGGTCTCCTTGTCCAGGATGAGCAGGAAGCGGTGGAGCTCCATCAGGAGCTGTTCCAGCACTGAAAGCACAGACAGACACATAAAAAGGTCTCAGAGGTGTAGCAAAAATACAAATTCCTTTATGCTAAAATTAGAAGGAAGAACAACATAAAGCCTGTGAGGTTTCCAGGCAGAACTATGCAGAAAATTACGCTTTCATTTATGACTGAGAACAGGAAGTTTAACTCAAGGACTTGTCTTTTAACACTGAATTGAACTATTAATTTGACAGCTATTTAATTCTCACTGCCTGACTTCTGTGCTTCAAGCTATGTGCTACATGCCAGTATTTAACATGGGAGAGACTTTTCAGAGGTTTTGAGTTGGCAACAGTTGATAACCATTCAGACCTTACGTCATCCAGTCATTACTCTCATTCAGTTGCTATTGACAGTTACAGATCTGCTCTTGAGGTTGTTTTGGGAGTTAAGATGGGTTTAGTGAAAGGTCAAGTCCAGAGGAGGGAGGAGCCTGGGCCCCAGTCGGCATGGCCACCGAGTCTGGGTGCAGCCCACACACATCCTTCAGGGGTCAGCGCTGAGCTCACAGCCCTCTCCGCTGTGTGGGGATCTCTTTGTGTTTCCTTTCACTGTCTCTTGGTCTTATGAATAGGCCCCTTGCTACAGTGGGCCTCAGTATGTGAGCAGCAAAAGATGAGACAGAAGGGGGATAAAAAAGAAAGACTTTTTATTAAAGGAAAAGGTGGGGCTAATATCAGAGGGGTGTCATATTGTTCTTAAATACTGGAATGTATGAAATCCCCCACAGAATGTACACTTTAAACTTTGAAATGGGGCTTTTATACATTTAAATTTACAGCCACTTGCCTCCAAAGTTAAAAATAGATGGTAATTTTTTGATAACATACAGTTAAAAGAAAGTGCAATTTAAATAAATTGAACTGTTGCAATGTGGTTCTCAACAAACAAAAAGTTCCCATCAATCAGCAGTGTGTAATAGTAAACTAAATCTATAACCAGGTCAAAACTAAAAGCATAAAACAAAACATAAAAATTAAAAAAAAATGTTTGCTAACAATTGGATGTAAATAGTGATACAGCTGTATAGTCTGTGCATTGAGTTTGGAGCTGAAGTAAGGATGTGAAAATCCTATCTTCGCATAAAGCCTGGAAACAGCTAGCTAAGCAGTCGCCAAGGTTTACAAATCTACCTTAATCTCTGTTTAATTACAGATTAAAACAAACAACATGCATGCTCATTGCCACGATTTAAGGTTGTTGGCATGTTCCAAACTTTAGAGTAAGCCAGGCTAGTTGTTTCCTTGTTTCAGTCTTTACGCTAAACTAAGCTAATTGACTAATAGCTAAACCTTAGCTTCATACATGGACAAGCAAGTAGTAAAGTGGTGTGTTATACTATTAGAGTCACAACAGAGTTTAATGCTATTTGGGATTAAGAATTTTGGATGGGGAAGGTGGAAAGCTAAAAAGGAACATGGCAGAGTGGCTAACATTAGCCTAAACTGTGACACAGTAGCATCCAGGACCAGTTTCCACACTGTGAATGCATTACTGCAAACAGGACTTTTAAATGTAACAAAGTTCACTGAAATGCTGCTACTACTGGACATTAGCTGGACTTAACATTTGCAGCTCAGCTTTCGCTTTTGCTGTTCTGTCGCTGGCTTGGAAAAGCTAAAAAAAGCCAACAAACTACTTTCAAAACTCCATATATCCTCCTTTTCACTTTCAAGAGTGCTAACCTTTTGCACATTTTTTCAACATGCAAAGATCTCGGTTGACCAGGCCTTGACACACTGATTTCAGATGCTAACCTTTCACTGGACAAATGCTATTTTGGGAGGCTTTGAACAAAGAGTTAATTAACTTATGCCATCGACCTTACACTTGTAGACACAAGTGCTATCCAATTGCTTATCTATCTCTTGGCAATAAAAAGAATAAGAATATAAGAAGTCAAACTTTTCAAAACTAATTGCTAATAGCTATTTTATCTTCTGAAACATCTTGCCTCCACAGACTAAAAAAATGTCACATTTGTAACAATTTTTTAGTACTTTCTTATTAGTTCTCACTCTCAAGTTTTTCTTTTCAGGGCAGGTATTGTAGGACTCTGGACTCCCAAGGGCTATTTCCCCTTTCTTTGTACTTCGGAAGTAGGTAAAGTCTTGCCAGAAATGTCTTTGCTGTTTGTACTTCTGAATATCACAAAACTAATAAACTTCTAAAATTACTATCTTCTCACTGCAATACTGGACACATCAATGGTGAGTCATGAAAGGAGTCTTTGTATTCATGACAAACAAACTACATGAAAATCATCAGATTCTTATCATGAACTGAACTATCGTCTCCATAAAAAGAAAATGAAACAACTGTTAGGATGAGAGTATATTGCTCCTTTCTGAACTCTTAAAACTGTCAACAAGTTTTTTTTAGTGGCTCCTTCCGGCTTAAACTGATCACTAACTGAGCCTTGTGGGGGAGTACTTTCATGCCCTCTTCCCTGCTTCCTACACTCCCACACATCAAAGAACCTCTGCAGAGGGGGAAATTTCTGCAAAATAAGGTGTCAGATCCCGGTTAACTTTGCCTTTCAGAGATGACGAGAGGTTTTCCCAGAGCTACAGCAAGCTGGGCTGTTTTTAATGACTCCTACTCAAGCTGAGTCAACCACTGCTGAGAGGCCCTGTGGTAGGAGGACCTGCACCGTGGAAAACATCACCGGTTTGGACACATTGCGCCACATATATGGGATGTAAAGTAATTAAAATCAGTATTAAAAAATGATAAAGATGAAATGTTACTGTAATTAATAAAACCACACATATTAAGTTGTTTAGTCATTAATATTTGGCTGCTCATTATGAAACTAAACATTTTTCCTGCTTCTTCTTCTTCTTGTGTGTTTGCAGAGATTGACTCCGATAGCCTTTTGGATTGGGGGACCCTGGGAAAACGGAGTCAGCTGACAGGACAGGGAGGTCTGTGGCAGGCCGTCTCTGTGGGTTACGGGTTGGCCGGACGCCCACTGCACATCCAGCGAGTGACCACAGCCTCCGCAACATAAACAATTCACTTCTGTAGGACGGCCAAAAGGATTCTGAGAGACCATCGGCCAGCAAGAGAGCTACAGTGTTTTGCAATTACAATACAATAAAGAAAAGCGCTAACAATATCAAGTTTTTGTCAATAATCAATTAAATTTGAGGTTTTTATCATGCACAAGGGGGATTTCTCTGCCCCAAGCTCGAGGTTGTACTTCCTGTTTTGCTTTATGTACAACAAGTCAGTTTTTTGTTTGATTTCTCCTGCCCTTGAGATATTCCTGTCATACTGTTTTTGATGCTCTCATGACCTGGCAGATCAGTTAAGGGTATCTGTAACGCCTGATTAGGTTAAGATAGAAGAATAACTGGAGTTTAACTGGAAAAAACCCATCCGACCATCCGTACTTGTCTGTTCCTCTTTAAATCTAAAACACAGTAGTTGAAACTTCTGTGGAATCCACCATGAAATTACAACAGATATAAACAAAAATATCTGATCAGAGTTCATACAAAACAAATTATCCCTTAGTTGGAGGCTACAGAAGTCTTTTTTTAGTGCTTCTCTCAATCTGTTTACCCTGCCTGACACTGCCTGTGGTCAAAAGAAAAAAGTTAATTCTTTTATTTTGGTTGAAGTATTTCCTTGTTTTTAATTTCAGAAAAAAACCCCACTGGATTAAATAAATGTTTTTCATGCATGTCTTTCATGAGACCACCAGTGCATCTGGACTACACATGATCATTTTAGTTCTTAAACATGATTCAAGCACAGCTGCACACCTCCTGTCTGTCCTATGAGAAAGACGATGACAAGTTCTAACAAAAAGAAAGAAGCTTGAATGCTAACATCATGCGTGCATCTGAAAACATATCAGTATTGATGTGATATCCATTTGTATTAGATTACAGTTGATGGGTAAGTCATTAAAAACTGCACAAAATCATTAAGCACCTGCAAAAAAATTAGCCAGCTAAGGAGCTAAATGGATAAAAATAGGACTGAATATTAAAAAAAAAGTCCATGTCAGAGTCATTTCTGAATAAAGGCTTTTCATTCAAACAAGAGAATGAATTAGACTTTGGTCTCCTTGTTGAATCTGAACAAATATGCTGGACAAGGGGGTCTTGTCAGGATCCTGGCAGAATTTCTTTCTCTGACTGGTTTGAGGTCCTGCATAAACACTGAGGGGGCCACATCTTAGTGGAGGCGAGTTGAAGTATTTCATTTTATTAAATGAATGAGGCAAGTATAGCCTCTCATTTCAATCAGACTTGCCTCAAATGTGGTTGCTGATATACTTCTAACTACTTGTTGGAATTAGTCCAGAAAACATTCAGTGCAAATATGATCTGACAAGTATTTATTTAGCCTTTCCTTTGAGCACAGTCTCTCCTACAACTAGAAGAAATGTATATACTGAGCAATACTGAGTGATTGGAACAACACAAAAGAGTCAGGCATTTCTCTCATGCTTGGTTGACCTCTGGACTGGTGACTTGGGACATAAGAGAATTTTGCATCACAAGCATTTTCACCAAGCCATTAAGTTGTCATCTGTGTTCAAAATAGCAAAAAATAAACTCAAAATCTTTTGTTATTTTACCCTCTCTTTTAGCTTGTGTGTACTTATGTCTGCTTTTTCCTCATTTCTTGAGTAAAACTAGCCCCATTTTTGTGTTTCAACAACTCCCTTCATCTGCCCTACTTTGAAAGCAGCTCCTCAAATTTTGGCATATCAGTTGACGCTCCAGGAAATATCCATTTTTTTACTGATGCAATATTTGTGCTGCTTTCAAGCATGTTTATGACTTTGATCGGAAATTCAGTGCAATTCAGTTTATAACCAAGCACAGTAAATGACTCAGGTAACTTATATAACTTGCTATCATGCTAGTTCAATATTCTAGTGAAAAAAAATACAGAATAATACAAAAATGCTGACTTCACTGGTTCAACAAACCAACAATATTTTCTGTTTCAACATTATAAGCTAATGAGGGGACATTAAAAAACCCTTAGTAGCTGGTTTTGCTAGCTGCAAAACTATCTCTTTATCTGCAAACTCATGAAACTTGTTTACAACACAGCTGTGACCAAAACTTGTGACAGAGATTAACTGGCCGTTTATTTGAATGTGACCCGTTTGGCGCTCCTGATGAGCAGCTGCTTTTGTATCCTCTGTACAGAAGAACCCAGTTTTGGACTACTGTTCTTTTTATTGTTATTTCAACTTGCAAACATTCTTTGATTCAGTTTTAGTTTTACCATAAAACTGTCAAAAGTACTGTTTTACAAACCACGTGCATATGACAGTAAAAGTTGCAAAGGATACACATACATGCAGATTCAAGTGAGTAACTTTGAGTGACAAACGTGCAGTCTTCACTTAGAGACTATTTTTACAGAGGAGCACAGAGGACTGATGGAGAGCATCATCACGTGGTACAACAACAATCACCTGAAGCTAATTTCCAGCAAAACCAGCGAGCTTACACAGATGTTGCTGCTGAGAGTCATCAGATTTTGATTGTGGGTGATTCACACACATCCTCAATCTGCAGCACAGACGATCCAAACAATCAGTTTGAAGGTGGGAACTAAATATGAGTGTCACAAGTTCAGTATCTAACCAAACAGGAAATACGGTCACAATCTTCCCTTCTGTTCAGATGAAAACTTGTCTCTTTCCACGTCTGTCGCATTGGCATAACAACACACCAATTGTATTTCTTGGCTTTCTATCCAAAGGTACTGGGCAAAGTTAACATGGTATCGTATTGATGCTGTATTGACCCAAACCAAGTCAAATATACATGTGTTTAGTTGGTTAACTGTATTCGTCTGTTTCCTATTTAATTTTAATTAAATAAAAAGTCAAATTAAATAATGATAATTGAATTGCATTTTAAAAGACACCAGTGTTTGGCAGTCGATTAAAGTAAAGTGAAACAGAGCACTGAGACTACAAAGTGTCATCTTGTGACAGAGCCAACGCTTTATCAAAAGGGAAGTGGTGGAAAAGAAGGAGAATTGGAACTAGTGACAAAACATGGCAGCAAAAAGCTTGCACGTTTGGTTTTTACTCACTATCAATGTGCTCAATGTGCTGCTGCTGCAGTGGACAGAAAAAAAAAACAGACAGAAGCAGTGCTCTTACACGCCAAACTTCCATGGGAAAACACACAAATGACCTGAGGGTCAGTTTCACTGCACACACAAACTGCAAGAAGGAGCCACGTATTAAATGGTTTGTTCCAGCATGATCTTCTTTTTTCGGTGAGAGTGGCAGATAATTGGCTAATGACGGTGCCTGAATGAAGGATCAAACACTTGCTTTGATTGGGGTTTGAACCTCATTGGCAGGCACTGGTCCGTCTGCCTGCAGCATGCTGAGTTCAGCTGTGGGGCAGGGACTGTGCGGACATGGCTGGATTAATCCAAGCTGTGTTTTGGTGTTATTGCCGTAGAAACCTGGATAAAAAAACTGTGTCAACTTGATGACTTCAGAAAAAGGGGGCCGCCTGCGTCCAAAAGCAACTCAGGAGGAACTTTGGAAAGTCTTTGGAAGTCACACAAGAGAACAGTAGAAAGTGAAAGAAAATATCAAAGCTAGAAACAGAATAATAAAAAAAAACCAAACATCATTACAACAATGTATCTGGAAAAAACAACATGTAAGCTATTAACATGACATGCTTGGACTGTAGGTAACTATTGTTGTTTCATTTCTTCAACACTGACTTCCTCTTAAACATTTCTACCACTGTGATCTCTAAATCTAAAAAAAATAAAGGACAGATTAGCTCAAAGAAAGATGAAGTATAAATAGATTCCATTTATAAAACCTGTGTCTGTTCCTGTGATGAATGGTGGCCACATAGTTGAGAATTTTCTGAACATTTTCTACTTCTTGTCTATGTTATAATATTATATTACCATGTGATGTTGTCAGTTTAAATTCTAGTTGCGAGAAACATTCAAAGCAAACAATCATTTTTGATTCCTTGCCTCCAAAGACTGTGAACTCTACCGATGATTACTTATAATTACTAGCAGTAGCTGTAGATATAGTGCATAAGTGGGTCAAAGTGATGTAATGCTGTAATGCAGCAATTAAAACTGGAAAAGAGCAACAGTAATGCCATATCAGGATATAACGATATCCAAAATCTAAGACAAAGTCTCATATCTATTTATTAATTAATATATCAATAAAATACTAACATATATTGCCCTGCTCTGCTGCAGTATTAATCTGATCAAAGTCAAGTCTCAGTTCATCTTTGTCTTTGTCACTTTTCCTTTTTTTCCCCCTCTGATTTGTATTCATATGTTGTAGATACTGTAACCACTGTAGGAGAAGTAAGACACAGTCGGTTGGATCTGCTGTCGGTCGGTGTAAAACCGCCTGAGGGGAGATGTCAGGATGACATCATATGAAGCTGATGTGACGGGCCCCCTCCTTTCTTCAGAAATGATTGTTTCAGTTTGACATGAGCGACCTCATTCCCTGCTTTCTCAAACCGTCCGTCCTCTCTGTCCAACATGTGTAAACCTCTGAGGGCTTTTAGACCAAATTCTGAGTCTTCTGATCCGAGGAGTCGACCCTACTTTGAGCAGTTGTCTCATCTCTTTACAGTGAATTTATTATTTCACTGGATTGCATACACACTGCTCTATATATGTTTAAGTTTTAGTTATATCTAGTAAAAAAACTAGCTTTTCAAATGTTCTTAAATCCAAGGACTGACAATGGGGAGGCAAATAGACTCAAAAGTTTCTATTTATAATGGTTAATTAACCTCCACTGACAAATTACGGAAACTTGGTCAAAACTTAATTAAAAAGTGGTTTAAGAAAAAAAAAAGAAAACTGTGTCAGTCAGTCTTGAGGTCAGTCTCAAGGTCACGGCTGAGATCCTACACTAGTGAAAGGAAGTGTTTTGTATGCTGTGGGAAAAAATTTGATGTGGGAGGAGCTTGTGGTTGTCCAGTGACGGCCAAAGAGTTTGAAGAATCTGCTGGTTTGACACTACAGCAGCTGGCTGCACCATTTCACACATCTTCCACCACAAGGGAAGAGGAAATCGGCTTAAATGCAAACCTGAAGTCTTGTTAAAACTACTCCAAATTAACTACTGTAGCATAGCCTATGTGCACTGTCTACTACATAGATATTTTTTTTTGTTATTTTTCCCTTTTTTCGTTCTTTTTGGTGTGTGAAAAAATACCCTTATTTCATGCTGTCAATGCAAAATTAAATCGTATCCAGGTTTGATTGATGTGATTAGAGCATGAAAAGAAACAGAAACTCCAATGTCATACAAGGAAAAAGATAAAAGGAAACGCTTAAGACACTGCAAGGAAGAGTGTGTAGGAGTTACAGCAAATGTTTGAACAAGAGCAGGAAGTTGACTTCAAGGATTTATAACGCTGAGCCACAGATCGAAGTGTTACCTTAACAAAGGTAAAAGCTGTAAAGGAGCCACAAGTTTAGTCCCACTTTCTTTATCTTTATCAAGTTCCTCCTCTTTTATCTTTCCTCTGCTTTAACTATTGAATCTTTCCTTGATTCTTGTCACGCTTTATCTTTCCCAACACTCTGTTCCTTCTTCTAGTCTTTAGATCTGTGCTGTCTCAGAAATATCTAGGCTTACACACCGTCCCTTAGAGAAATCAACTAGTTTTTACAGCTGAAGCATGCAAATGGACTCTAAGACTCCAAGAAAATCTCTTCTTTTTTTTTAAGAAGGGGGCCCTGGTGCACTTGAGCAACTTTATCTTGATTAGGATGCAGTGCATGTTACTGTAGGCCCTGCAGATAAAGACTTGAGCTGAATGTTCGACAGTCTGTCTGTTGACGACATGAAGTTTGAATGTGTGTGAGAAAGTCAAAGTCAAACATGTGGAAAGTGAGAAAAAGAGGAGAATAATCTGCCAGAATCTTAGTCCACAAACAATAAATCAGCCATTTATGCACATTTCTATGAACTTAAGAGGACATCTGAGGCCTTTTTGCTGGCTCAGTATTATGATAAATGAAATATTCATGACAGCAATTAAGACAAATGAAACAAGCTGTGAGTTGACAGTCTGTATTTCAGCTTTGACGCATTGCTGAAAAAACGTTCATGAAGAGCAGTGGAACAAAAGTCTATAACCTTTCTTTAATGATGATGAAAACCGTGACACAATTAGAAAGTGAAAGTTTAAAAATCTCTCTAAGTATCAAGCTGCTCTGAACTTTTTATACCAATATGAAATAGAAGACTATGTGTAAAATGACATGTATTGTTTGAGTAATATCAGCAGACTCTGCAGCTCTGTGGACAGTTTTGGTTTTACTGGCAGCAACATAATTGCTCCGGTTGAGTCTCAACAATCTTAATGGCAGAAATTTCTGACAAACCCATTGTATGCTACATGCTCAGCACCAAATGGAGGATGGACAAAATTAGCAGCTAGCTAGAGTCAGTTATTTCCCTCAGGAAAGGTGGAGATCAAAACAGAGCTAAATCAGCTCAGTATCAACACGAAATGTTATTAATAGGATTTATCTACAGAAGCATGAATTGTTGATCATTGTGACAGCATGAAAACATGGAGATTTCATCTCTGTAGTCACAAATTATATATGAAAACATATATTTCATAAATGTCAGAATAATGATTTTTTCCTAAACTTGACCAAAGTGCTTCAGCTGCCTACACCTGACCACCAGATGGGACTCAAACCTTGGATTCCTGCAGGAATAATAATAATAAAAATGAAATAATAATAAGCTAGTCATCCACCCAAACATCGTCCCTATGACTCTAACTGGTGCATAAATGCATGATATCATTCAATGATACAAATGTAGTGCAGGCATTGAAAGAAAGTTGTGCATTTGAAATTTCTTTCCATTCACAAAAAACCTTATAGTTTTAATTTTATCACTATTAAACAGTGTGTAGTGAGACATTGTTGGCTAAACAATGATTAAAATATTGAAACTACATTTGCCACATGGACAGAATTTAAACAATGAACTGTTATTTAACACATTAGATTATTTTTATTAAGTAATTAAATGAGAGACTTATCTGATGGTTGCAGAGCAGAACAACATGCAGAACTTAATGCATGCTAGCAATCAAATATGTTAGCCATCACCACAACTTTGTAACTCTCTCTGTCCTATTAGTTTTACCACACACACACACACACACACACAGATGAAAATGTGTCAGCCCTGGGCCATGAGGCAGAGGAGGCTCAGCATGGTTCCATCTCCTCCTCTTAATGCAGCACCCTGCCTGCATCCCTCCTTCACTCCTCCTGTCTCCTTACATTAGCTCGCTCCACAGGACTCTGCACTCAAAGACAACATCCTCTTGATGTTCTGAGATGTGAGGAGGTGTATATGCATGTATATACAACTCTGTGTGGGCATTAACCATTATTTACTCTTCAAATTAACATACATAAACAGATTTGTGTTGTAGAGGCCATGTTTTAGAGGTTTACAAAGCTCTGCATCCACAGTCTTGGCTTGATGAGAAAGAAAGCGACAGACTCAAAGCAGCTGCTGACAAATAAAACCTAACTAGCAATGCCGCCACAGAGTCACCCACATAAAAGCTCCTCTGCATAGTTATTATCCCATAGATAAGTGGCTGGGAGGGCTGCAGGGAGAGTGAGGACTAGTGTGTGCGCACATGTGTGTGATTACAAGCCCGTAGGTTCCTGTTCTTCTGCTTCAAGTGCCATTTCCTTCGAAAAAGGTACCTGGCCAGAAAAAAAAAAAAAACAAAACACAATGCAGGACTGATCCAGAGCTCCTGTAACCAATAAACAAAGCCACGTTTGATGTGCTGTAAATGAACAAGAGTGAGACCCGGAGGGCAAAAAGGGCCAAACTCACACGGAGCTCTGGCTTGCAACAGATCAGGAAAACTGCCTTTCTTTTCATCATTTTTATAGCCCAGTCCAACTTCCTGAATTACACGCACTCCACTCACTCCCTGTTGGCAAGAACAGCCCCTGACACACATAGGAGTGAACCAGGAGACCCCATACAAGCCCTGATGGCCTACATCTGAGCCTCCTTCCTCAAACTCACTAAACTTACTGACTCTGCCATGTCATGCTGAACTAGGAAGCCTCTTTGAAACTCTAGTTTTCAACTAAGGAATTAATTTAGACTGAGAGTTTTTGATCTACAACACTGCAGCTGACAATCTGTAGGCTATTAAAATAACTATATTTAAGCCAGATCTGGGATAAATAAGGTTAATAAGGACTAAATAACATAACTTTCAGCAACGGGTAGTTTTTGACATTGCACTCTGTCCAAAAATACACTGCACACATGTATGTTATGGCTAGAAACCATAACCACAACCATTAAAATGGTGCTGCTGATGGGTAAAAGCTGCATAAACTGTGCATTGCTAGCAAGGCTGCAGACTCTTAAAAGTACACACAATGCTGTGCACATAAACAATTTATTCTAACATTTGTCAACACCAGACATAGACAGTCAATTCAAACACTTCGACTAATCTATTTATTCAATGATCTTCATAAATAAATCTGTCAGTCTGCTTTGTCTCCATTTGTCTTATATTCTAACTTGGCAGTGATCATATAATCAAATTACTGTCGTTGTTGGAGGCAAGAAGAGGAGCCATCATCATCATAGATCCTATCACTTTTCTAGGTGAAACCCAACTGCAAAGAATGTGAAACCAGCACAGTGAAATCAACAGAGACCAGATTTACCCAGAAACTGGTTGGATCAACAAAAACATGGAAAGCAAAACAAGCAAGGGCACGAGGTGGAGGCCACTGATTGACAAGGAAAAGAAGATAACAAATACTAAAGAGGATCCTGCAAAAACATAAATAAACGTATCCCTTTGAGGGAATATTTGAGGAAATTACACTTTTAATTCTATCTATAAACTCACATGCATATTATTTAAGCACTTTCTCTTTTATGGAGTATAACTCTAGAAATGTGTGCAGTGCTTTCATTCATTTGTCAGCTCATCAAGATGCATTTATCCAGGCAGTTGGCATATAAACCCATGTGAGACTCTTTAATTAAAAGATTATTTAGCATTTGGTCGACTGGAACGCTAACATGTGGACAGTGATTAGCTGCTGGGCAAAGTGACCAATTGGCTACTAACAGCATGTAAAATGCTCTAATCATCTCCTGGCCGAGCCGCTGAGGTATGTCCTCAACTGTAACAATGATTCCCAAACATGTCCCAGCACAACCAGAGACGGTCATTCAAGCCAAACACAACTCCAGGTGCTTTCATTAATTCGATCCTCATCTCCGGCAGTAGGTGTGAGAATGGGTGAAACGAGCTGCCGATGTGCTCCTCTGGAATGAAACCTGCATGATTCAGGTTTAGAGAAACAAGGAGCAAGTCCAGAATACTAAACAATGCCCTGCCTTGTCATTGGCCTCCCTGGATTTTCCCATGTTTCCCCTTTACTGTACCTCCTCCACTGGCTGCCTGCGGCTGTTAGTATCTAATTCAGTGTCCTGGAGCTGCTGCTGCATACTGCTGCCAAAAGAGTACACACAAATCCTTATTTCAGCTCATTCTCTGCACTCTGTAACCAGGTGTGGGATCATTGCCCTGCATCACTTGGCTAACCCACAACTCTCTCCCTTCTCTCTCAGGAATTACATCCTAATTACTGAGATCTTCTTGCCTGTTATCTCTGTGAAATGTCTTTGGTTATAAGTGAAGCTTCTGTCTTTTGTTCTTTGAATGATCATCTGAGATGCTCTGATTTCTTTAATCGCCCCTTTATCAAATTGAAATGACCTTGAGGCAGAATCATTGAGGTGTTGGTGCTTACACTGATATCTTTGGATGCAAAGATTATACTGCATGATGTTATTTTGAATATTATATACTAATATGAATAATAATATCTGTTTTTGTTTTTCTTGTGTTGCTGGCTGTCTTTGCCAGAACTGAAAATGACTGAAAAATGTATTAAAAATTCAAACACCACTCTAGTTTTTAAATTACTGACTTACATTGTAGAGGTGGTCCATTTTTAATTAGTTTGTTAGGAAGACACTCAAGTGAGCGATGTAGCTCCCCTGGTGGACAATCAGTGTCATATCATGAATGCTAAAAGATGACAGTGGATGCATCAATCCCCGACATTTTGTCCAAATCCAATCTTTGCAAAATGAGATATTACACCTAATTAGGCGTTGACTCATGTAATTAATCAGTTTAATAATGGTTATGTCCACAAAATGGCAGAAAACAGATAATATCTCTTAATGTCCAACCAACAGACCACAAGAAATATAATTTACAACCAGATCTTTCACCTCTGAGAATCTGAAACCACAGAATATTTGACATTTTGGCTTGAAATGAACTCAAACATACTTTCTTTTCTAACTGTGGTGATCCCATTTCATTTAGACCAGTAGCCATTGTTTTCAGTCCAGTATGTTGCTTAACCCAGCTGCCTCAGCCAGACCGGTGACAGCGAGGGTGGATTCACGGTGTGTTAATGGTCCACAGTTGTGTTTCTCCCACCAGCCCTGATGTCCAAACACAACCAGCCTCCCTGTGCTGGTTGTCCTCACATGTCCTGACAATGAGGTGCACTTCATGGCCAGACACTCAAACTCTTAACTAATTTCAACATTTCAGCTCAAACTCTCTGTTTATTTCTATCAGGAAGTATTAAAATGGCCTTGCTCATCCCTCGTGGACAAATAACCACCGGAATTTCAGGAATGCTGTGAGAACAATGTTGCTGCTATTGGAATCCATCAGTGGCCACAGTGTAAACTATTTTATAGAGAGCCCACTTGGAGATGAGGCATTTGGGAAAGAGCCTCACATCTTCATATACTTGGTGACACAGAGTGCATTCAACTCAACTCAATTCAACTCAACTCAATTCAACTCAACTCAACTCGACTCAACTCTTGGTGGTTTCAAGCTGTAGACTCAGCTTGTTTGACAACAGAGCCAAGTGGGCTACCTAACCCCCCCCCTCCGCCCGAGGAATTTTAATTATCACTATTAGTGTCAGGTGACCAGTGTCCAGGCCAATATGATACATCTCTCAGATTTAAAGAGAAAAATAGCCAAAACAACAGAAACCTTGTATTTACCAAATACTGCTGTAAAGTATGCTCTGACACAGAGACTCTTGGGAACTTTTAATTATGATGAAAAAATTCACTTTTGGTTTTGTCAAGGAAAACAAAGACAAAAATATTAGAGAGGGACAATTGTAACTGACAATAACAAAAGAATAACTACATAAAAACGAATTTATGACATCCATGGACACTTTAATTAACTAATTAAAACATTTTTGTCTGGAGACAAAAATAAACAGAGTGGTAGCCTACCCATTATTTTTTTTTTTTTAACTTCATCCTCTGTCTTTGTTTTTAGTCGAAATGAAAATGTTTTGACAAAAACTATGACATAATTTATGACGAAATGACAAAAGTGTGTAATTAAATCAGTACAATACAATGTTTTAATTACATCTACTTAGACGTTTGTTTTCTAATAAACAAGACAACGATATCTTGAAAATGGCTATCCATTCTGTTATTCGAGATAAACGATTTTTTAAAAACACTATGACGAAACTACAACGTCATAGTTTTTTTTGTGTGAGTGACGTTTAGTCTTCGATTTAAGATTAAAAATGCTGCCAATTTCGTCTCGAGTTTCCTTATCAAGACGAAAACTGAATGGAAACAAAAGCATATTTGTCTCGTCTTCACTCGAGACGAGATTTATGACGAGAACTGTGACAAAATGTCATTTTCAACCAAATTAACCCAGTTTGTGAAGTCGTCAGTTCTCATGTTATTGACGCAAACTCTTCCTCTTACCTTTGTGCTTCTCCATTCCCTCGCAGTTTCACCTTCTCGCCCCTCTGCTTTCCTCCTCTCATACAATCAAACGATTCCCAAAAGTTTGCTGATAAGTTTTTCTGGGTGATGGGACCGCCGACAACTTCTGCCTCGGACTTCAGCCCCGGCGCTCCCGTTTTCAACAACACACGGTCTCACTGACTAACTGGCTCACTGACTGACTGACTGACTGGCTGGCTGGCTGCGCTCAACAGGCTGAGGGGTGTTTTTTTTTTTGACGGAACAACAGCGCTCTCCTCTTCTAAATCTGCTTTGCCGCACCTCCTCCCCTCTGCATGCAGCATCCAGACTGCAGCTCGGTCGCTCCTTTCACAGAGGGGACCATCAGATATCAATCAGAGGCTCCCAAGGGCGCCATAACAAACTGAGAAAGAGTTTCACATCTCTGGAAGAAGTTGTCACACTGAGGGAATTTAAGGCGTCTTTCTGCTTTTAATCCGCACTGAATTGTGTGCGCAACCACAGAAATACAGGATGCAGCAGTTTTAGTTTCAAAACATGAACAAAAGGACACAGTTGTTTTAGTTTAGAAGTGAATATGTAAGATTTTAGAGAATTACTGTCAGAATTGTGTTTTTATTTAAGTCTTTTGCACAAAAATTATACTCCAAAAGCAAAGGGAAATATTGTCTTAAGATAAAATCTGACAGTCAACAGTGGCATAGAGATGATGCCATGTGCAGATTAAGGCTTTTCCTGAAAGCACTGAGCTCGTTCTGTAACCTTCTGTATTTTTGAACAAAAAAGTGATGTTTTTTGCCCGAACCTCCTCCGTGGGAGAGCCGTGACCGGGTGGAGGTATGACAGGAATGTTATGCAGAGCAGCACAACAACTTACTTCCAGAAGATAATAAAAACGCATGAGGTTTTTGTAGGTAAACTTGGCTCAGTGTTTTTATAATGTAACCTTTATTGCACAAAAAGCAGTGCATTTTTTGCGCTGCATCGCATTCTCAGACAATCAGGTTATGGTTATGTGGTTAAATGGCAAAAAAGAGCAAGACCAGCGTTCACTGGTCAGAGTTTCTTTTTTTATTGCTCCACTGACACACAAGATAAACAGCACAGCGAGTGGTTGGCCTAATTGTGTGATGCTGGTTAATGATACACTTTCTATAGGTTAACTGCAGCAGACATGAAGGGTGAGTGAGGGGTGAGAAGATGACTGTGGAACCAGGAAGGTCCCGATATGACACAGCTGATCAGGCGACATGTGATTTTTTTTTTTGATGGGATAAGAGCCTGGAAGGAAGTGATTGAAGAAGAACTTCAATTGAGAAGATTCCTAAAATAAAATCAATTCTATACGACTTAATTCATTCCTTATCTCAACTTGTGCTTGGACTTCGTGTCTTTCAGCTGTACTCACAGGAGACGTTATGACTGCTGGACACATGCCAGTTGACTTCCTAGTTATCTTTGTTCAGACAAGTGTTAGCTTGATCTCATTCATGTCTGACTGTCAGCGTTTTTTTTTTGTTTTGTTTTTTTTACATTAAAGTTGCAACAGTTTCCAGTCATGAAACACAGCCAGCACCCTCACACATCCTCTGTTTGTTTTCTTTTTTTTTGTTGGCAGTCAAGGTCAAATTGATGTTTCAACTTCTATCTCAGTCATAAAAAAATGGTGCCGGTCGGACACTGATGTCACACCAATGTATCCGGTCCACCTGACTTGTATGTGTTTGAGCTGTGGGGGGGGGGACATGGGAAAAACATCCAAACTCAACATGAACACAACTGAGACTGGGAACAAAAACCAAGTGCTCACTAACTTCATTCTGGCCTCAACATTGGTGGTGAGAAATGATCACAAACTTTACTTTCATCAGAGGTGATGTCTTCTTGCTCTACAGAAAGTATGGTTAATTACTAATTCTTAACCTGCTGTTTTTCAGTGAAACCAAAACTTGAACTCTACTGAGGATTAGTTGCCCACTCCTTGAGAAAGGTGTTTATAATGGGGGCTTTATTAGTCTAAACCTTAAAGTAAACAGCCAGATTTATATCCATGTCTGCACACTGTATTTTCCAAGAATAACATTATAAACTCTCTACTTTAAAAACCTGTCAAAACATTGTACTGTAATATAATGTTGAAACACAGAGTTGTAGCCTGCTTTGCCTCTGTGTTTTATGTGTTTGACTAATAAAACTTTAACACTTAGTGATCCGGTATTATCTAACAAGACTGACAGTTATTGTGTTTTATAAATGGGGTCAGAATACAAAAAGAGGCTGAAGGGCAAACAAAAAGCTTTCATCTGTAGTTTCACGCAATTCAGGGTTTAATAGAGATCATCAAAACTTTATGAGACAATAAAAAAACATTCTTCCTCGAGCTTTTACTGGCATCTTACTGTCTTAATCGATGGATAGTGGTGTCATCACATGACCTGATTGTGCTCCTGACCCAGCTATGGAGTGGATCTTCAATTTATTTATTCACTTTTTGTAACACAAATTCAAATTTGACTTGTTTTAGGGCAACTTAAATGTACTGTCCTCAGTTAATTGTAAGTTTTAAATCCGAGTCTAATGGTCAGAATCTTTATATTCATGTTACTGTTTCTTAAAGAGGTTGGTTTAGAGTCAAGGGGTGATGTCACTTTTTTTTTTTTCTTTACACTTAAAAGGTGGAGTCTGAAGTCTGTTGAAAGTGTGAATGTGAGTCAGGCATGATGGCTCAGCATGAATCGAACACAAGGGTGGTCTGGCCTTTCTCTCCTCCATTCTTTCTTTCCTTCTTTCTTTCTCCACTCTGTCTGTCCACAGCAAGACGAACTGTCTCCTTAATCCAGCAGGGGAATTCCTATTGAGCAGCAGACCTTCGGGAGCCTCTGGCTGTATATTGGACATTTCAGGTCAGATTTGGATGATTTGGGGCCATCATGCTTGTTCATGTGTGTAGTATTCATATGTAGGTGTGGAACAAAAGTGCTAACAGCTTCTAAGTGGGTCAAAGAGACACTTGAACTTCACAAGATTGCACTTTTTTTAGTCAAAGGTGCAACCGGGACTTTTGTGGACCGGGTTTCTCTCCTCTTCTCTGCTGCTGATTGGAGCACAAAGAGCATTCCTCAGCTGTGAATCAGAGGACAAAGGTCACCGACTCAACTTCAAATTAGCACTGCACCCTCTTTGATACGGGGGTCTCTCCCATGTTTGCACACATACATGTAGACACATAATGCACCACCGATCCCCATGAAAAGGGACCCCCCATTTATTTTGGTATTTTTCATCTAATCTAGTCTAAACCATGTGCCTCCTCTTACTGTTACGTCTGGGAATTTCCAGAGAAAGTTGAATCCATCGACTGCGCTGCACCTCCCTGTTGTTTTAAGAACATTCAGACCAAGAATGCAGAGGGCACTGGCTTCAGACACACTACACCTCGCAGAGGTAGCGCTTGTTTCCCCCTGCACCACGGAGGTGTGTACACCTGACTAAACGCCAAGAGGCTCTCCCGTGGCTCAAGTGGAAGAGTGTGAAGTCATAGCGTGATAATATTGTTTTTAGTTCATGTGTGATCAGGTTCACGGTAACCTCTGTGGAAAATAAACAGTGGGAATTCAGATTTCAAAGTGGCGTGCACATGACTCATGTGAAGGCTGAGAAACTGTTGAGGTGATACTGTTTGCGACAACTTAAATCTTTGCTTATCTGGGAGGTTTTTGTTTGGTAAACACCGTAAGTGATTTTTTAGCAACTCCTCACAGGCATTTAAATGATTCACCAAACACATTAAGGTGTAATAAAATACTTTGAAAGATTACATGGAAAATAAAGTCATCATAGATTTACAATAGGAGCAGTATTACGCCATTTCCAGTGCTACTTTACTTCCTTGTTCCTCTAATATAGAAAATCAGAGCATTACACACATTAGTGGCTGAAAATAAGTAGGCCTTTTTGTGTTTGTTTGAAATTATAGTTATTTTTCAGAGGAAGGCCTCCGGCTGCGTCTCAATACAATCACCATGGCTGACATGACAACATGGGACACTGGTGTCACAGTGGCCTGGTAGTTGTTCCATTATTCATTATGACTATGTGTGAAATTCAGTTCCAGGTTTTATTACTAGGTTGTCTTTAACTTACAGAGAGACTGGTTTGAGTTTACAGGAAGGCTGAGTTGTATTCACAAAACAATGTGCATAAATTCAAACTTAGAAAGGAATACCATCATTTCCATAGTGATTCTTTTTTCTTCCCTCCTTTCTCTTTTCCCAAATGTTATGATTGTGTTGGTTTGTAACATTAGCTTGATGCCATTTCAGCCTGATCTCTCTCAAGACACTGCTATCTCAATAAACCATCCTGGAATAATATTTTGTTTTAACTTTTGCCTAAATAAGATAAAACTTTGGCTACAGTCATAGGTCTTTCGCTAAAAACACTTCAGTGTAAGGAAAAACAGACTGTGGAGAATAAAATCAGTAATGGCTGAATTCCAATTAGCTGCTTCTGTTTTAAGGTCCTTGTGTTGTGCATGCTTGTGTATACTGTCATTAGAAATACCTGTATTTTTCCGTAAGTTTCTGCTTTAAAAAACACCTCAACAATTTATCTAGTTTGTACAGTTTTGTTAATATTTGTTATATGACATTGGTAACTGCTTTTCAGTTTATTCAGCCACCAACATCAAACAAATATATAGTACAATAATTGTATGCTGGTTCCTTTGTCCTGTCATTCTGACACTCAATATGAAACCTCCATGGTCAGAACAGCAACTTCCTTTACTTTATTCTTGTTGTCGGCTGTAGTTTCTGTAAATCTGTGGTGAAACCTGCACCTTAGTGTCTCACAGTTGTAGTTTCAAGCCTTTAAGTCACTGTGCAACACTGCCACCTGCAGGTATAGATGCAGAAATGTGGACATCCCTAGGTAAGTTGATGTTTCTTACGTCCATCAACTGAAAATGTGCAAAGTAAAGATTAATAATGTGGAATTTTTGCATTTTTAAAGTAATAAATACTTTTCTGTTTTCTGTGTATAAAATATTATATCGTGTCAGCACTTGCAGGCCTGAAGTCTTTGGTAACCATTGCTGACACTATTCCATTCTCCCTCATAAAATGAAGGGCATCAAATTACATTTCAGACTTTTAGCATAGTTGCCATTCCATTTTTTATACTGTTTTGGGAGAGAAGACTTCAGTGTTTTAAACATGGTGCTTGGCATCATTTAAGGACTTTAGAATACACCAACCCAGCTGACACTGTCAGACTCTGTCTGCCACTGAATCACCATCTGTATGATAGATAGAAATTGAAGCACATATTAGATTTCTCTCAGCCTTGCCACATCATATAACTGCACACTCCTCCAAAGGCCCGATCTGTCAGACTCCTCAGCTTGGCAGCTGGCACCATGCTGACAAGACTCATCTAAGTGCTCTCTCGAAGAGATGGATTGTATCTGATGTTAGGGCAGATTAAGATTAAAGTCTCTCTTTAAAACCTATGAATGATAAGAGAATTTAATAAAACGTCCCTGTCACTCTTTGACCTTGTAACTGTATTTTTCAAAATCATTAGTGTCATCTATCTGAAATCTCCTGAGATGTGTCAGGACCTCAAGTAGGATGAGAACATAATTTTTATTGTCAAACTGATCCAGCAGCACACGTGCTTCCAATGCAGATGCAGATGTTCAGCCTCTCTGCTTTGACTAAGTTCATCATTATTTCGTGACAGCATTCACTGTCACCTTTCCTGATTATGGTTGTCAATTATGTGCAATTATGAGCCAAGAATGCAAATTATATGAATATATAATAGATACAGATTTTCATTTACACATCACATTGATCTTATTAACTAAATGGGATAACTTTGTGTGATACTTAATGAACTGATCCAACACAACGTTTGGCTGGATTAAACTTCTGTGTGCTTTTGACCCTCAACCGCACTGAGAGAACATGCTGTGTCATATGTCACAAACTGTGGATTTGCAATTTAGAGGAATCCAAAATGTATATTTACATATGGGTTTTTTTTGTAATGTTATCTATTCAAAATATTCCATAAATAACAATAGAGGCTACAAGACTTTAGTTTCGGTTCAAGTTTCTTTATTTACATAAGTTTATCTGTAAAAGATAGAGCCTAATATTAACCTTGGAAACTTATGTTTAAGGTAACAAAAGTGCTGGAAGGGTCTGATGACTTACTTGTATCAAAACAAGTGAATATAATTTCATACTGTTATCATACTGAAAGTTATAAATATGCTTCATTACACAGAAAGATAATGAAAAGATATTAAATAGAACATTATTAAATACACACTTGCCAAGACGTTCTCTCTTTGACTTTAAGAAAGATATCATTATAACCAAATGCGACTAGAAAAAATTTGCATTTCCTTCCAAATATGGTATTGTGAATGCTGAGAGCTGAAATGCACTGCTGAAAAAGCAGAAATGCATTTTTTAAAGTCAGAAAGAGCAGAAAAGCAGAAATTCTAGGGGCTGAAATGTGTTGGAAAAAGTAGAAAAGGTAAAAAGGGCATAAAAATTACATAAAGGAGCAAATAATTCATAAAAAATGCAAAAAAAAGAATATTGATAACAAAGAGAGAAAAGCAGAAGACTGAGAGATGACTACAAAGCGATAAAAAGAACAGAAAAGTTTAAAAAGTAGAAAGGCAGAGAAGCTAATAAAAAGCTAAATATTTAAAAATATGTAAGAGGTTGAATAAGGCAAAATACAAGCATAAATGTCTTTAAAGAGCATAAGATTTTGATAATACAATGATTTCTGCAGATTAAAACATGAAGAAGTTGCGGAACTTTAATAAAATGATTTAAAGAGATCAAAGAAGATCGAGAAGAAGTAGCAGAGGGAGGAGAGATGAATAAAAGGTGATAAGAGGAAAAAGAATTTAGTCAAAAAAGTAGAAAGGGCAGGAAAAATGAAAAAGCTGAATATTGAAAAAAGCTCAATAAGACTGAAAAAAAGAAAAATACAGATAAATGTCCCTATTGATTAATTGTGGGTGATGGTTGCTATGGTGATTGATGAATGGCACCTGGCAGTGAAGAGACTTTTAGAGACTTTTTCACACAGACACTTTGTATCGGACTGAGACAGAAAAAAACAGAAAATACTCCTTTGAAACTACTGCTTCTGAGTCCCAGACAGTAAGTCCTACCACAAGAAGAAATACAATTTGAGCAAGAAGAGAAAATGCCCAACAGACTGGTGTACTTTTTATTGTTGTGGTGTCAAAAATGTGGTAGTAACATCTGCTTTCCTCCTGAGGGTTTTGCTTGTGAGATAAACATGGGACTTGGGCGAAGTTCTTGTTACTTCTGACCCTCCAGGGCCAAGAGCGTACATCTGATTAGTTCCAAAGTTACATGACTGCGACCAGCACAAATTTTTATATTTCATATTTTATAAATATATCAGATTATATATACATAAACATATTTATATATTCAATATTTGGATTATATTTGGAAAAATTTGACCTAAAAAAAACTGAAAACATCAATTTTGAATGCCGCATAGAGTTTGTTGTGGTTTTTTTTGACACTGTACCTTTAAATATAACCCGCTCTCAGTGCGCATGCGCAGCCTGTGTTTAGTTTTCACCAACCTGAGGAGCTGTCTAGTGTCGCTGCGCTAGCAAACACATAGCGGACAGCTCTTGACACATTTTGTGGGCAACGGCGGGGCTTTTCCCGACTGGAATACGAGGAGATACCGCCACACCGTACTGTCAACGAAGACTTTAACCAAAGGTGCTCGTATTACCGGGGGAATACAGCGGTAGGATCAACAACGGCTCAAACTATTCGCTCAATGCCCCCCAGTGGGCAAGAATAGCCCTCCAGTTCCCACATCACACCACATCCATGTTGACTGCGGCAGCCTTCGCACTGGGTCCAGGGCTTCAAGCACCACATCCCCTTTGTTCTTCTGTGGACAAGATCCGGCTAAACTGTGGCGGCTTGTGGAAAGACCATTGTATGTTAAAATGTACATCCCCGATTCAGTCTGAAGGATTGTTTACGCGTTAAAATGGCTGCTGAAATGGCATTTGGGAGAGAGTGGTCTTGAATCAATGCAGTAACGTAACGTTACATTACCTAACTGGAGTCAAACTGTAAATAAGCTACACAGGCTAGCTAATTATGTATTGGCTAGTTACTGAATTGAACAAGTTGACTGCTTTGGTTGTTTTAATCGATGATTCGCTTTTGTGGTAGTTTTTTTCCAACAAGAGATAGGGTGAAGGGAATTCTTCCCACTCCAAATCTATGCATGCGGTTAAACCAGCAGCTTTTAAATCACTTAGTTAGCTAACATTGATTTTTTTTTTATTCTTCGTGATTCTATTCCGAAGCTTTTCAAACAAGCTAAGCTATGTCTTATCTTGAGTATGCATAATACTCTACGAATATGCAGGACTTCTTTGTTATAATAGAAACAGCCTGAGTAGCCGAGGCTTTCTCCCAGAGCAGACCTAAAGGCCCCGGTCTTTCACTCGGCTTGGTCGACCTGGAAAAAAAAATGCATCCTGGTGGGAAATGTAAGCCCAAACTCTCTTTTTTTGGACTCAGACTAGACACCCACAGCGATCTGCGTTGCATCAACAGATACTTGGTGGTCTACGTGTTGTTTTACTTTGTGCTGTTCACTCACGCCTCCCCGGCGAAACCGTGTGACAAGAATTGTCTCTCTGGAAAATGTATCAACGGATCCTGCGTGTGTGACCGAGGATGGGTCGGAGATCAGTGCCAACACTGCCAAGGGAGATTTAAGTAGGTGACACTACGTCTTTTTGTCTTCATGTTTCATGAGTAACCGACATCCGATTACCTGTACTGTCATTGTTTTCGGAGGTGTCATGATATACAGTTTCAACACAGTCTGAATCACCTAAAAGTATTGTTTTCCATTAAGCAACATAGTCAGTAAGAGATCATTGTCACTTAGCAAACAGATAGGCACACAGCCTTTTTAATGAGGATGTGTTGCAGTTGTAATGAAAGCAGATAGGTTTGCATGACAAACACAAATATTTTCAGACGATTTAGTTTATGCTCAGTCAACAAGCTGCTCAAAAGTTGTATGTCATTCTTTAATGTGACCAAAATTCTGCAAGAACCAGCATATAGAACAGCATTGCTAATAGAGAGTGCAAAAAAAAAGAAGTCATTTTCATCATTGAACAATCATTTGGGCCCTAACAAAAGACTGAAAAAGTCCCCAAAAGACAGATTGGAAAGCCCCGAGGTGACTTATTCAAATTGCTTCTTGTGTTTGACTAACTGCCCCAAACAAAAATTGAATTAATAAACAGAAACTAAGTAATGTTTTGCATTTTTGTTTGGAAATGAAACAGTCTTGTGCAATCTAGTCCACACAACAGAGCATGAACCAGTCAACCAAGACTCTAACATGCACTGTTATATATATATATTATTATGCATTGATTTTAGGGATTCCAAATAAAATAATTAAACAAGTAAATCATGTTCGCTTCTGCCAAAGAGAAGAGTCTACAGTAGCTTTAGGAAACATCTGGAACTAATTGACTTTGCATATGCCCTGCAGCCTACGCAATAGATGCAATAAATGCATTAGTGTCTATTGTTCCCAAATTAGAGGGATAAGCCCAGGTATGTTGCCTTAGAGCTCCTCCAAATAAATGCAATGAGTCAAGGACTGTGTGCAAATAGGTAGTGGTTATAAAAAGGCAGGAAATAAATGGCATTTGACTAAAGAATAAACCTCAAACTACAATATAATAGTAATGTTCATCTTGACTGCAGCTCTTGACAAGAGCATCCAATGGCTTTTTAGTACACCTGAGCTGCACTCTGCGGTACAAAAGAGCTTTGATCACAGTAATTATCATCACTCCTGATGTGTCTGAGGTTTTGTATGGGTTGTCATCAAGCATGTTGTCAGGAAATAACCTCCCATCACCTAGAGACAAACAAGTGGATTGTGAGAATTTAACTCTAAGCGTCTATGCGGAGTCAGTAGAACAGAGACATGCAGCCCGGTTAATATGTGATCAATTATCCACAAACAAGTTGTGGCCTCTCCTGAAGCAAGTGCACTGCAATGTGTTGCAAGTTTAACTCAGCAGTGTTAAACTTTTATATCCAAAAAGTGGCGTGGCTCCCAGGAACAGAGTCTTGGTGCATTTAGGGACACACTCTCGCACAGGAATTTATTTCCACGGCATGTCCAAATAACAGCATGAAAGAAAATCTTCATTTTCTGAAGTCAACACTGAGCCCAAAGTCATCGGCAATCTTAGTCAAAGTCAAGGCCAATCTTATTGTAGCTGTAACTAGACTTTTCTGATAGGAGTAATAAACAAACAGCAGAACAATGTTTCAAAGCACACGTCAAGGTGGAATCTTATCATATAAGTACCACTGTAAATTTGTGAGATTACATCCCATCTTTTGTCCATTAGTCTGTCAAAACCTCCAAAGTGAAAGTAATGCTGTCACGCTATGCATTGAAAACAGCTTTCAAGGACCTTAAAAGGGAATACAGTTAAGTTTCTATGTTACTCAGACCACCCATGAGAGCCTGTTTTGTATTTATGAAGCGTCATAAGTCAGAAATAAAAGAACTAGTCTTTAAAAAAGTGAAGCCTGGATGTTGATTATCTGCAGTCAAAGGAGAAATCTCTGCTGACACTTTATTATCACACACAAACCCAGGACCTCCTTTCAGCTGGGAAGCGACAGTGTTAACCGCTGAGCCACAGTGCTGCCCAAACTGCTGCAAAACCAGAACTAACATCCTCTTGTCGAGAACATATTTTTAGGTAATCTGTCTCCTCATCACAGTTTTGTGGGTGGGATATGCTCTCAGCTCTATTTTCTTGTGATCCGGGACAGTGATG
The DNA here is from genome assembly GCA_029814765.1 of Acanthurus leucopareius. NCBI lineage: Eukaryota > Metazoa > Chordata > Actinopteri > Acanthuriformes > Acanthuridae > Acanthurus > Acanthurus leucopareius. The sequence goes on from JAQMCX010000033.1 coordinate 9,548,487, forward strand.
AATGCTCACCAAGTAGTCATCTGTCATTGTGACACCTGACTGTGGTCTTTTCTCCAGAAGAATACTTTGTTGGAAATTGTTCGCGGTATCAGCCTCGAGACATGGACAGAAAGGAGCAGAGGGACCTTTTTTAAGAGACAGCTGATTGAACCTTTTGGTTTGCAGGGGCTCGCTGTGAATCATAGGAAGTAAACATGTGTGACATTTCAGAGAAGGTCCCTTTGTATTTTAGGCAAAGCTACAAATTAAATGCTTACTTGTGGTCACAGATGCTCTTGTTTCCTCTGTTTTTCTGGCTTTAAATTGCGGTAATACATCCCTGAATGCAAAATAATTGACTTTTAACTGTTTCTGTCTCTCTTTCAGATTGACAGAGCCCTCAGGGTACCTCACCGATGGTCCAATCAACTACAAGTACAAAACAAAGTGCACCTGGCTCGTTGAAGGATAGTAAGTACTTTTATGAATTAGAATGTCTCACTGAAGCTGAACATGCAAGGCCAAAGTTAAATATGCAATGTCACCTGTTTAATGCAAGCAAATAAAGATGTTTATTGACTGCGTTGAGGGATGTTGCTCTTGTTGCTTACATAGTCTAATGTAAAGCAGGGTTAAGCATTTTGTGCTGTGTTTCCCTGCTACATTTAAATCAGGAATCACTTTAAGAGAGGAAGCAGCTCCTCTACCTGTTGATGCTTTTGATCGCCATGGCAATCAAGGTCACCGTGAGGACAGAGCTGTTTGGAAACTTTTATTATCAGGAAGGAAAGCGAGGGCAGCCTCTCAGTCTGGGAAAACCAATATTATTAATAGGAGCGCACCGAACAGTCAGAATCTTTAAAGCTCCATTCATAACTCTGACATTTCAATAAACGTCTGATCACAAGATTGTGGTGTTTTATCAGCTTCAAGGGACAAGATTGTTATGTTTATGTGAGTTGTTTCAAACACTGACAGTAGTATCCAAAAAGCCTTTTGATGCTGTCTTAAATTATGTGCGGGTATTGGCAATACACACAAAAAAAAATTCACCAAATGAAGCATCTTTATTTATTAGAAATGGGACCTGCTGCATCACAGCAGCAGGAAGTATATGTGTAAGCAACAGAACAGAGTTTTACTGCACAAGTAGCCAATATTCATGAATAACAAGCAGCTCAGTTGTATACAGCATTAAAAACAATATTAATACTGATTCTTTGTGTTTTCGAAGACTCTGGTGTTGGATTGATGCTCAATAAACAAAGTTGAGAGATCAGAATCAGATTTGTGCAGGAAAAATGGTATCAGAACATCTCTAATAATATTGCAGCTTCATTTCTGTCTGTTGTTGTGCCTTCAAAACACAGTTTTGTTGTTCTCACCAGAGCCAGTAGCTGTTATTGTCATTGGGCTATTAGCTGTGATGCACAAACCTTTCAGATACACTGATATCTAAACCATTATCACTGTTTCTTCTTGCAGTCCAAACGCGGTTCTTCGGTTGAGATTTAACCACTTTGCCACAGAATGCAGCTGGGACCATATGTACGTCTATGATGGAGACTCGATATACGCTCCTCTGGTTGCTGTTTTCAGGTAAGAAAGTGTGTTTCATCAGAGCAGCAGGGAATGTCAACACAACATGTCATGTTCTTACAGTGGATTGCAAAAGAAAGAAAATCAAATAACTTAAAAAGAGAAGTTTTAAAGTGTATTTATTATGTATTGGTTTATCTTTTCGTTTTTTTAACTTTATTCTTCAGTGAATGTAGCCTGTGTCTAGTCAATCAAATTAAGCATAGTTTTCTAGGTTTGTTGCTGTTACTTGTGAGTGACAAGTGATGCCAATGAATGTTGTGCGTCTCTCTGCAGCGGCCTCATCGTGCCGGAGATCCGAGGAAATGAGACGGTTCCTGAGGTCGAGACGACTTCAGGCTTCGCACTACTTCACTTTTTCAGTGACGCTGCCTATAACTTGACTGGATTTGAAATATTTTACTCGTAAGTTTTCAAGACTCTCGATTCAACATAGGAGCGAATCATATTTAAAAACCACATATTGTTTTTATTTACAGTTTTTGGCTCCAGTTTCATTAAGACTTCGTGTAAGGTTATCACTATACGATGTTCGTCTGGTTTTAATTGATTTGTTTAATGATTTCTGGGCCCGTTCGTTTCTCCTTACTGCTGATGTATTGTTAACATTTTTCTGCAGTATGCATTTCAGCAACAAAAAGTGTTTTTCTGCTGGACTAAAACCCACAACAACAGTCACTGTTAATGACCTGCTCAATAGCTTTTCATCTATTTCCTTTTTTGTTTTTTATCCCTCTCACCTTTGCCAAACTCTAGATGATGCTCATTAATCTTCCTTGTTCTCCACCTAACGGTACTAAATTGTGCAGAAAGTGTTGGCAATATAAAAACACCTTATTTTCCAGGATCAACTCTTGTCCCAACAACTGCTCCGGCCATGGGAAGTGCACGCCGGGCAACTCTGCCGCCAGCAGAGTGTACTGCGAATGTGACAAGTACTGGAAAGGCGAGGCCTGCGATATTCCCTACTGCAGGAACAACTGCGGCAGCCCCGACCACGGCTACTGCGACCTCACCGGGGAGAAGCTGTGCGTCTGTAACGACAGCTGGCAAGGTAAGAGTGAGCTCCGTCTAAAACCCCAACAGGTGTTTGCAAACTTCAACGCCCAAAAGAGCGGCTGGAAATATCAAAAGGGAGTGAAAAATCCAGCATTGGAAGCTAAAAATAAAGACAAGAGTGATGTATTTTCCATTTCAACACAATCAAAACACAGAGCAATGAGTCATATATAACACACTTTTGCAATCACAGGTTGTAAAACGCTGCAGCCCCTCCTTTGTCTGCTGTGGTGATTACAGAGGAAGATGTAATGAAGAATGTGTTAGCAGACAAGTGTGAACAGCTGTATTGTCATAATGCTGATCAGTAACATGCTGATAAGGCTCATGACAGTGCGTTATTATCTGCCTCCAGCTGGAGAGAACCAAATGCCTTCACGTGATGAAACTTGACAGAATCATTAGCGGAGGCATGCGCTTTTCCAGCACAGGCCTCATCCACACACTTTAACACCTTCACACCTCTCTTGTCTGTCATGTTCGTTTAAGGCGCGGCTAAGCTTTTGTTTACGCTAGAGAGCGGCGTGTTTACTTCTTCAAGTTTTGAGGTTTGAAAATGTGTCAGATTCAGCTGAAAAATCTTCCTGAAAAAAAGGTTTAGCATCAGATAATTGTAGTTCTCCGTCTTTAAAATAAGACTCATAATGTTGTTTTTTGTTTTTTTTTCAACATGAGCCCTCAGCTGTTTCTTCTGTCTCATCCTTGTCTTGTAGGTCCTGACTGCTCCCTGACCGTACCTTCAACGGAGTCCTTCTGGGTCCTACCGAGCGTCAAGCCCTTCGGCACGTCACTCGCCAGAGCTTCCCATAAGGCCGTGGTGCAGGAAAAGGTCATGTGGGTTGTAGGCGGTTACACTTTCAACTACAGCTCCTTTCAGATGATCCTCAAGTAAGTCAAAGCAAAACACGTTCCAGAAAATTTCAATTTTGTCCAAAAGCCAAGTATTTGCACACAGTTTTTATTAGTTTATCCGCAAAATAAGAAGTGTTTTGTTAGTTTGTCAACAAATATCTTATAATTACTTTCGTGCCAAATGTATCATCTTTAATAATGCCAACAAATATTAAGTTGATTTTTCTTAACTCCAGTAAAAGTCAAGATAAAGTCAGGACGATTACTTTGAATGCTGACACACATATCTAAGCCAAAACCACTAAAGAGGGAAGTGTGGAAAAAGCAGATGGCTTCTCAGAATATTTTCTGTCACACAAAGCCCTCGAGAAAACCCAACCCAGCGTCGGAACTACCAGTTTCTCTCGGTCAAAACCGAAAAAAAAAAAAAAATGTGGGAGTTCAAGCTGCAGTCGTCTGCCTCGTGAATGTGATGGTGGTGCATTAACTTAGCTAAATTTAGAGTTCAGTGCACTCCGCTGATAAAATGCAGAACTGACGTCTGCGCCGAGTCACGTCCTGGCTCGGAGTTATCTGACAGGTTTTGTCTTCATTGCCTGGACGAGCTCCCCTCCATCTGCTCGGTGTTTGCTCATCGTCAGGTGGAAATCAGTTGGAAAAATTGATGCCGGGCTCCGAAAGTATTTTGAATAAAAGGCTAATGCGTGATGACATGACCAGGTGTCCTGTGTTATTGTGAATGCTCACAAACAGTCATTTTCATTTAATCTGATAGGGAAGGCTAAAGTAGTACCTTTGGCATGAAGGAAGCTATTACTTTATGTGACTTAAGGTAAAAATAGATCATGTGAGGTCACTGAAGGATAAACTTAACATGTGCATTGTTTTTAGTATGCAGGTATTTAGTATCTTTTGTGTTTTTTATGCATTTTATACACTTTAGCGTAATGTTTTTGTTACATTTCTCTGCAGCTACAACCTTGAGAGTGGCATCTGGAACACCGTCCCCATCAACAGCGGCCCTGTGCCAAGATACGGCCACTCACTCGCTGCCCACCAAGTAAGCAATCACAGAAACGCCTCAGCCTCTGTGGGTACAGAGGAAATTTAGAAAACCACAGTTCTTAGCAGGAGGGAGGGAGAACTAGGTGGGGTAAGAAAAAATAGCAATAAGAGGAAACCACATGGGGAACTTTCAAAGGGCAGTTGCTTATTTTCAGTGTTAACAAATGTCATCCTTGAATAACTGGAGGTTGTAATATATCCTCTAACACAAAGCTTTGAGACATGTTTTCTTTCCCATCGCCATGTATCTACAGTTAATGGAAAAAAGTAAGAAAGAGAATCAAAGTCTGTTATCTTAACAGTGAGTAGGTGATGAAATTGAACCACGGGCTTGTTTGAAAAGGTACTTTTTATATCATTTCGTTGTGACACACTTGAGCTTTTTCTTTCACTTTTATTACAGCATGCGTCAGCTTACCTGCATGGTTCTTTAAACATGCCATAGCAAGTCTTGTCTTTTTTTTTTTCCAGGATGATATCTACATGTTTGGCGGGAAGCTGGAGGCCGGCTGGGGGAACGTGACGGATGAGCTGTGGGTGTTCAACATACCCAGTCGGACGTGGCAGCGGAGAAACCCCGTGGTCGGCCCGCCGGCGCAGGCGCAGATTTACGCTGTGGAGGGTCACTCAGCCCACTGCGTCGTGCTAGATGGGGGCGAGGCCGTAATGCTGGTCATCTTCGGCTACTCCCCCATCTACAGCTACGTCAGCAACGTTCAGGAGTACAACCTGAGTGAGTCACAGCTCCGAGGGCCGACTTCTTAGATGTCGGACTGTTTGTTTGTTCTGGAGTCACAAAGAGCTTTGATGTTCTGTGAAAGTACCAAACCAGCATGTGGACAGCTTAAACTGCCATTTCTGTGCACATCCCTTCCTAACAGAGACTTAGCGTGAAGACTCAGCAATCAAATGTTAATGCTTGTGGTTTCACATGTCATGATTACTGTCCTTCATCCGTTTTTTTCCTTCTAGAAAAAACTCCATAAACACCCAGTTTCTCAATGGAACTTTTGTAAACCAGAAGCTTGGGAACATCATGAGCTATTTTTCTTGTTTCCGTCAGATGTAAAATTGAGAAAAATTGAAAAGCAAAATGCAGAGAATCATAAAAAATACCCAAATGAAACAATGGGAACCATTCATGCCAGTCTGTTCCTGGTTCCTGCCAAATGTTAACATTTTCAGAATGAGGAGCCCGACTGTCTCCTGACAGCTAAGAATGAAATCATTTGATCTCGGATGTTTATTAAAAACTGTTGGCTTTTTTTTTTGATTTGAAGGATATTCTTCTGCTGTATTAAGCCTTTCCTGTATCTTCTTGTGTTCATTGTCAGGGTCCAACATGTGGTTGGTGCCTGAGACCAAAGGTGCCGTTCCTCAGGGAGGTTACGGCCACAGCAGCACGTACGACGCTGCCAGCGGGAGTGTGTACGTACACGGAGGCTACAAGGCGTTGCCTGCCAACAAATATGGCCTCGTTGACGACCTCTACCGCTACGACGTCAACACTCGGACATGGTAAGACAACACACACGTACATATGGTATTGAGGTTTGTGTGTATGTGTCACTGTGTGTTACATGTTTTCTCGTCCCACTCACCCTCATCATTCATTCGTTCCAGGTTCATCCTGAGAGAGAGCGGCTTCCCGCGGTACCTGCACTCAGCTGTGCTCCTCAGCGGCGCTCTGCTCTTCTTTGGGGGAAACACGCACAACGACACGTCACTCAGTAATGGGGCCAAGTGTTTCTCCGCTGACTTCCTTGCCTATGACATAGGTAGGACTTGAGTTGTGACCTCTCCAGTACTTCTATTCGCAACCCGGATAATGTTTGATAAAAAGCCCTCTTTTGTCACCATTTCAGTCCATTTCTATTCTGTAAAAACAAACACTTCATTATGCATAATAACGGTTCTTTTAGTCGAAGTCCAAAGCATTTTTTGGCGAGTTGTTTTAAGTGCTGTTGAAGTGCTTTTGCGCTCATGTGATTTTTAATAACAACTAATGAGACTCTGATGAAATAAAGTGATTTGAGAGTGATTAGCTGGAATTAAATAACATGCATTTAACAGCTCTGGCTCATAATTCTTTGTTTTTTTTTCAGTTTGTGTAATAATCCTTCATTTTATTCTCAACAAAACCCAACAACTCTAAAAGGGTTACTGCACAAATGGAGGGCAGGGGTGACACAGCTGAAAGCGAGTGTAGTTTAGCTCAGTAATTAAATTAGATTTGAGAACTCAGACGAACCCAAACGCTCCCTTGCCTCACATGCGCTCTCATGTTTTCCTCAGCTTGTGACGAGTGGAGGCTCCTGCCTAAACCCGACCTGCACAGGGACGTCAACCGCTTCGGACACTCTGCTGTGGTCAGCAACGGGTGAGTCTCTGTAATGGGCTAAAACACAACTGGACAGATGCTTCATGCAGTGAGTTTAGCTCTGAAGCCTCCAATCTTTTGTAGGTTTGTGTTTTTAATGTCATAAAAAAGTGCCGTTTGTTTGTGCTGCTGATGCTACAAAACAATGGGAAAATGTAATTAATAGTCTAATTTTAGCAATTGACATCCTGAGCCTGAAGTTATTGTGCTTTGTTTTGTCTTGTGGCTGCTTATCAAACAAAGTCCCTATTACGTTTTCCTGCCTTTCACGTTGTCGCACTTATTCATGACTGTTTTCCTTCCCAGAAAAATTCTATTAAATAATAAACTACCATAATAAAACCATCAATTTTGTTTTAATTTTCTGTTCATACTCTTTTCTTTTTTTTTTTTTTTTTTTTTGGCCAGGTCCATGTACGTGTTCGGGGGCTTCTCCGGTGTGCTGCTCAATGACGTGCTTGTTTACCGACCCCCCAGCTGCCAGGCCTTCTTGGCAGAGGAGGGGTGTGTGAAGGCTGGGCCAGGGGTGCGCTGCATCTGGAGCAGAGGTCACTGTGTCCCCTGGGAGCCCAGCATGGCTAACGGAAGCCTCACTTCTGCCTCGTTCTGCCCCCCTAAAGCTGGTGAGAACACATCCGAACCTTTTTGAATGCTTGTTAGAGCTTTAAATTCTTGTCGACCCCTCCTTTTTTTAAAAAATGACCAGTGGTCCACTTTTGTGTAAAGAGCTATTATTTCCTAACCTGTCTGCTCCTCCATATTTGTATGATTTCAGAGTAACTTTTCATTTCCTCAGGTCTTATGTCTGTCTACTAATTATGTACCTCTGATTACCATGTTCACACACACAAGCTCTCATCGTTGCCCTCTGTCGTCTCCCTCTTCATTTCTGTCTAGCCACAGTAGATGAGCGCTGCTACCGCTTCTCAGACTGCGCCAGCTGTACGGCCAACACCAACGGGTGCCAGTGGTGCGATGACAAGAAGTGCATCTCTGCCTCCAGCAACTGTACCTCTGTAAGTGGTCCAACAGGGGGCGTCAGAGCACTTCTGGTCTCGTGTTCAGCACACACAGATTCTTAGCATGCCATGAAATCAAGTGATGATTTAAGCTTTGCTCCGTGATTACAGTGGCTCGATTTAGAAAGAGGACAAACTGTTCTTTCTGTTTAATCATCAAAGGATCTGTGATTTGCAGTGTTGCAATGTTTTTCTCAACATTTCAACACTTCCTGATTTATCTTAAATTTAAAGCTTCTGCAAAGCCAAACTGTCTTCTCTGTTTCCTCCCTCCCTCGCTGTAGAACGTGAAGAACTTCACCGAGTGTCCGGTGCGGAACGAACAGGTGTGCAGCAAGCTGGCAAACTGCAAGAGCTGCTCGCTGAATCTCAACTGTCAGTGGGACCAGAATCAATCAGAGTGCCATGCTTTGCCTGGTGAGTTAGATGTTGAACCCTCAAGCACATTTCCAGACGCACAAACACACACCATCGTGCCAAAGGCTCCAAGTTTTCAGATTGTTACAGAAAAGGATGTGAAGATTTTAGGATTACAAAGATAAAAACACATTTATTTAATCTGTTGCTATGGGTGAAGCCTCTTTAAGTTAATTCATAAAATAGAAGGATCAACAAATTCAACACTTGCTGACTAACAACAGCCTCTTATGTTGAGAAACAATGTTGTGGTCACTGTAATGAATCATCCCACTGACATTCAGACCTGAAGGGAATATTTCAACAGATATTTGTTGGTTATTTTAACCAGGATTTATTCATCGAACATCTGGCTTAAATAGATCCGTTTTTTTTGCAGAGATGTACCTACTGGATGTCACCAGGATGTTGTTTATCGGGTCTAGCAGTGTGTTTAGTTTGCCTCTCAGCCTCTACCCCCACCCCCCATTCCCACATGTTGACTGTGGCTGAATCTGAAGAATTGGTGCTGTCACTTTATCCATAATTTTCTGTTTGTGAAGTCTTGTCGCCCAAGGGCTTCGAGCAGCAGTGGGAGCTGCAAATCATATGTGTGTGTGTGTGTGTGTGTGTGTGTGTGTGTGTGTGTGTGTGTGTGTGTGTGTGTGTGTGTGTGTGTGTGT
>JAQMCX010000033.1:9557618-9568477 GCA_029814765.1 Acanthurus leucopareius
TGTGTGTGTGTGTGTGTGTGTGTGTGTGTGTGTGTGTGTGTGTGTGTGTGTGTGTGTGTGTGTGTGTGTTAGTGTGTATTTCTGATGTCTGAAAGAGAGACTATAGCCGATCCACATGCACTAAAAGCCCACACGTGTCTGCATGCACTTCAACACATACATCTAAATGAGCCCACACCATATTTTTATGAGATGCAGTTATTAACAGGCAATTTGGATTCCAAATATCACTCCATCTCGCTAAATCTGTGACATTCTCACACACACACACACTAAGTCCCAAATCTTTAGTCTCCTGTGGTTTGGAAGAATGCAGACTTCCCACAAGCTGCTTTTATGTCTGAGTTTTCTACTTTTAGTGTTATTTCTTGGGGTAAAAAAGCTCCTTGTTGAACAGTATTTAACTAATGTTCTGATTTAAAGTGACTGCATTAAAGTCTTTTATAACGGCGTGTCAAGTAACAATGTGAAACCAGTGAGAAATGAAAGGATTTGCTCATAATGTGAACATAATGTGAATGTGTAAATTTGAACATACCTTCAGCTCTACAGTGCTTTAAAGCAGCTTCCAGCTTATTTTTTAAAGCTGTCTGGCCCCAAATTGTTTGGTTTGATTTGTTCTGACTGATCTCCCTACATGGTTTTTATCCGCAGCAAGAAACTAAAACTGCAATTGTCTGCAAAAAAAACTTGAAAAAACCTGCTGAATGATACCTACTCATTACTGCACAACAGCCAGACAAAGTTAGAGACTAGTCGGTGGACATAGTGGAGCATTAAGCTTAAATTAAGCTAAAAAGTCAGAAATCTCCCTCAGGACATGGTGTAGATTAAAAACAGAGCTTAAAGAGAGTAAATACTGGACCTTTATGCACCAGATGAATGGAAACATGACTCCAGATTTAAAAAAAAAAATGTCACCCAGGACTTCTCTAACATGTAAATAAGCAACTATGTGTTTCTATCAAAATCAAATGTCTATGTTGTGTTCATAACTTGTGTTTGCTGCCCAAAGAGGTTAAAAAAAAATTTCATTGCAGGTTTAATATTTTTTCATTTCTGACTTTAAAGATCTAAATACAAAATTTAGGGAAATAAAAGTTTTTCCAAATTGTTTTGATGTATAAAAGCAAGAGAAGAATATTTTTTTTTATCGTCTGTTATGTCTTCGCCTGTACTCATAAATCAATCCTGCTCCAGCCCAGCAGTGCAGCGAGGGATGGAGCCAGGTGGGGGAGGCCTGCCTGAGGATCAACTCCAGCCGGGAGAGTTACGACAACGCCCAACACTACTGCAAGAACCTGAACGGAAACATCGCCTCGCTCACCACCTCCAAACAGGTGGACTTCGTGCTGGAGGAGCTGAAGAAGCTCCAGCAACAAGACAAGGTATTGACCAGACATTGTTTTAGTAATGCAGCGTTGTGGGTCGTACCTGCAGGAGTACTGTGTATCAAATATTTAAAGATACTCTGAGAAACCTGGATGATTGAGTTTGCAACTTCCAGTGTTGTGTTTGGCTGTCAGAGGAGAGCAGGGAGTGGTTGTCTGTTAGCCGAGCCTGTCAGTAACTGATGAGTTATGTGATCTGAGATGATTTTTCTCCTGATCTGTTTTCTCCTTGTGTGCTGCTCTGTTATCTGCCTGATTGCAGCCTTGCTTTTAGCTCGTGGAATTTTGTATCTTCTGACCATTTTTCATCAAATTGCTTTCCACTTGGCAGTGCCAAAAAACTGCACAATATTTTTATTTTTTATTTTTTTCGACTGTGATGCAGTTTCAAGCAGACAGCAACACCAGGCCCGAGTTTCTGCAGATACTGCACCTGATGAATCGGACTGTAAAAAAATCACACATCACTTAGTTTTGTTTTGCCACTTTTGAATTGATTTATCCTCTGTAGCACTCTCCGAGTTTATCCTCTCTGCTTTATGTAACAAACTGGACGTAACTTGCTGTTTCCAGGAACAAAAAAAAGGATTTATAGAATCGAAGATGCTGACTCTGATTTTCAGTTTGGTCCGAGTATAACTTCCAGACTTCTTTGCTTTTATACAATATTTTAAGTTCTGATCGGTACTCAAAAAGCAAATTTATATGAACACATTAAGAAATGACTGCGGCAAATTCAAAAAGCACATGTCAGTGTTTGGCATTTGTTTGGCCACGTGTTCAATTTTTCAGAGCTACCAGGCTCCAGATTCTTAAGTTGGTCTGTCCAGCAGTACACTTGAGAATGTTACTCATAAATAATGACTTGTTAATACTCCGAACAGCGTCGTAATTCAAGCCTCTTCATCTTTAATGGAAATGAGGAAATGCACTTTCGGGCAAACACATCACTCTCTCGTCTTCTCACCACAGCTAAACATCCCACTCGCTCGCTGAAAGGAAAACGTGAAGCTGACTGATGATTAAAGTTCTGTCATGCCCGCTGCATGCACGAGGAAAACAATTTGTTGTCACTCTGTTGGGATGAAACTTGCCTCGTTTGTTCCATAACACAACCTTGACGAGCCATTTCCCCGTCATTTCCAACGTTACATTAAGTTGAATCCCGAAGGCGAACAAGTAATCAAATCTGTGAAATTATTTCAGTGGGGTTTTTTAATGGCATTCCTGGTTTACAGGTGTAAATCATAGACTGTACCATAACCCCACTAATTAGAGGTGGACATGCATTGAAACCGATGACTGTGTGACGTCTAGCAGATAGCTAGCGGCTGCTGTCACTCAAAGTGGCCACACCCTCAATTAAGAGTAAAGTTAATATAATTTAAATGGAAGTGAGTTAAAAAATAATTCAACCCTCATACAGTTGTCATGAACATAGAAAGTAGTTTCGGAGACCAGCGAGGCATTTTAATGTGTGGCTCTATGGGAGTAGACTTGCGTTTAGAGCCAGCCTCAAATGGCCATTTGAGGAACTGCAGTTTGTTGACTTTTTTTCAGCCTCTGAAGTTTACACTCGATTTAACGCAGTGGCCATTTATCTCTTACATAGCATTTCAGAGCAGAAATAAAGACACAGCTTCTCTTTCGTTTGAATACCGGTGACTTTCAGGCCTTTGTAAGCCCTTCACTGTGTCCCCACAGCGTCTGTCTCCCTGGGTGGGCCTGAGGAAAATCAACGTGTCATACTGGGGTTGGGAGGACATGTCCCCCTTCACTAACAGCAGCCTGCGCTGGCTGCCTGGAGAGCCCAGTGACTCCGGCTTCTGTGCCTACCTGGAGGAGCCTCAGGTGTCAGGGCTCAGGGCTAATCCATGCACCGCCACTGCCCACGGCCTCATCTGTGAAAAAGCCACTGGTAAGAGAAACACACACTCATTTCACACATTTTAATGGAACACAGGAATTAAGGCCTGATTTGAAAGGGATGCATCATCAGTTTTCTTCTGTCTCGTCCTTTCCTGTGCAGGAAACCCCAACCAGAGTTCCCGTCCGTCCTGTAAGAAGCCCTGCTCGCTCCACACCAACTGCGCCAACTGCACCAGCCAGGGCATGGAGTGCATGTGGTGCGGAAGTGCGCAGCGCTGCGTCGACTCAACCGCCTATGTCATCTCCTTCCCCTATGGCCAGTGTCTGGAGTGGCAGACCGGGGACTGTGTGGGTGAGTGTCTTTTACTGAACTTAATCTAGATGAGGCTTCTTTGTATAGTCTGGCATTAAGGTGGCCTGCAATAAGCTTTGCCCAGATTGGCTTCTGTAAGCAGTCAATATTAATCACCGAGAGAACGGAGGCAAAGGGAGGAAAACAACTTAAAGTGGAAGGTGTTTGTGTCAGTGGGAAAATGCTATTAGTTTCCTGTGATTGGCTTTGGAAGCTGTTTTTTGGTTTTTAATGGCCAATTACTCTCGCATATATTCGCCCCAGCTGTAAGATTTCCCAGCTGACCGTGCTGCTGATGGACTCTTTACCATTAACCGGCTTTAAGTGATTTAAAGAGAGTCATGTGTAAAAGAACAGTTTCAGAGGATGCCTGCAAATAACTTCACTCTTTAAAGGAGACAAAGGCATTATGGGAACGTCTGCACTCACAGTACGGTGATGTTAATGTTAATGCTGGAGTAGGATTTAGAGACTTAAACACCTGAGTTGTTTTTGGATCAGGCAAATTTGAATCACTAAGGAGTGTCAGAAGTAAACAGAATGAAAGATGTCTTAATAATGCAGCTTTATGTGAAAAATGCCACTTTAGGAGCTTTTCTGCTCCGTTGCATTAATTAGATTTCATAACAGCAACACTTGTTAAACAAAAGCAAAAGATTCTGACCAAACATTTTTAAGGTTTTACAAATGTGCACTTCCTGAAGATTCAAACTTCAAACAGTATCTGAGAACAACAGAGCACAGCTGCTTCCTTTCATATCCAAAAGTCCATTTAAGAATTATTGCACAGGCACGGAAGTGAAACATCTGAGAGCTCTTTCACCTGAACGTCAGCGTAGTTGTCCGTGTGGGTGCTGTTAAGCTGTGTGATGTGTGAATTATATCCAGACTCGTGCCAGATCGTGAAAACATCTCTAATCAGTTTGGTGAGTATAAACTTAGAGAGCTGAAGGATACAGTTTCAAATTCATTTGCGTCAGCTGGTGTTTGGTAACCCGGAGAACATTTCTGTGCGCCGTGGATGTTTGTCTTGAGGAATTTGTCCCTTTGGGCGTGAAGGACACAGAAGGGTATCCTGTGAATTATCCTATAAATTCCCCCCTTTGTTTTCTGCTCCTTTTTTTTTTCTCCAGCTCCTTCACATCCACTCTCAAAGTTCCAATCACCACTTAAGTATTGAATTATCTCACCTACTCTGCTTCTTTCTTCCTCATTCTCAGTGCAGAGTGGAGCATGCTTTATGCTGAGTAGACTGCATAAATGCACTTAAAGCTCAGATGAAATATTCAGGAGTATCATTGCCTGCAGTGGGACTTTGAAAGGGCAGACTGGGCTGTATCTGTTGCCTTTAGTAGAGAATCGGTTCGTTTTGCAGATCTGAGGTTGTTATTGTTTGCGAGTTGTTAATAGTTTGGCTGTTTGTTGCTTTTTTTTACGGGGAACAACTTGTTATTTATGGTCCACAACAGCAGGTTTAGTGAGATTCACTCATCGTGTTCTGTCGTGATTTAGAGTAGAATTATTCTTCTGTTAATTGCAGGGTTTATTAAAAATGGAGAAACCTGTCAGAAAAAAAAAACATTCTCTGAAGCTACTTTTAGTTCAGACAGAATATTAAACACACAAGGTCGAGTTGTTCTACCCTTTTCTCCTCACAGCATTTTCATTGGCCCTTAATTTGATCTTTAATATTAGGAGAAGCCTGTATGCTCCCTGTATCTCTGCAGCTGTATTGCAGGTAGGATTAGCAGAAGTGACTAAAGCTAGAATAATAAGTTGATACAGTCACATTCAACCAAATGCAAAACATTCGCAGGTTCTAGATTTTTAAATGTTAATGGTGCATATTTAAACATATACTTGGGATTCTACATTTTACAATTAAAAAAAATGCTGGAGAACAATCAGTAAAAGTTTAATCCACATTCAGAATAATTTCAGTGCTTTACTCTGCCTCCACAGTCCTTTCTGACAGAACGTTCAAGCGATTGTTTCCATTTCTGTTCTCTTCAAAAGCCACCAGGCTCCCCTGACATAAAAGTAATTTTAACTCACAGAAGCACACAAGAAGAACACAGAAGCTACTGATCTATGACTGCCTTTATTGGTTAGTTTGTTTGTGTTACTGTGTATTTGATGGGTTAAATTGTCATTTGCATTCACCAAAGTCACTCAGTCACAAACACAAATCACCTGATAAGGGAAACCTTAACACCAACGACTTTGTCTAATCTGTGAGGTAAAACTAGTGCTTTTGTCAAAGGAGTCTGGTGGCTTGGAGAGAGTGATATAACAGAATAGTTACCCGACAGCACGGTAAAGCTGTAAAAAATATTCTAAATCTTCTATTATGATATAATATTGTTCATAATGTTGTTTTTTTTAGGTACCTTTTGCTTTAGGTGCCTAAAATGTGTTTTTGCTGCTCAAACAACCTAATGTGAAAAACCTGAACCCCGGCTTCACTGCATCCTCTGTTCAAAACAGTAATACCAGAGGAACAATTCAAAACAAGAACTTAAGTTTAAGCGGTAAAAGCTGCATTTGAAGTACTTTTTTTGTATCTCTTTGCATCTTGATCCCAAAGTACTCAGACTTGTAATCTTAATGCAACAGTTGTCGTCTGCTGATGACACGTTGCACTAAAAGACATGTCAAGACAGAGTAAAAATCAGTAAAAATTTGCTCACATTGCTGGCAGATATTGAAGTGGTGAGCTTGTCGTTGTGAGCGTCAGGTTGTCATGTTTGCAGCAAGAGCCATTTGGAAGCAGCCTGCAGACACAGATTTAAGGAAATGCAAGAGCAGGAGACTATCACGGAAGAAAAATAGATGGAAAATGAAGTGATCATATAAAATGTAATTACAGTAATGCAGGTTATGAATGTTTGGCTCGTGACAAAACGGACCAAGGCGAGACTTTGTTTTGCTGCACGGACTCAGTCATAATGGCCACAGAACAGATGCAGGCATTAGATTTGCTCGGTCACGTTCACACATATTGATTTATCTGTCAAACTCTGATGCGAAACAATGCAAATTTAGTTTTTATGGACGATTTTTTTTTTTTTTTTCATATTTCAACTTGCTTTTATGTTGCGGCAAGACAAAAATCCTCATCCAGCCGCCACTTTTCTCAGAATGTGGTGTTTCTGAGAAATCTGCCACTTTTCGTCAAAACAAACTTAAATGGCCTTACTTTGTGCTGATTGCCCTTGCGTTGTCATGGTTTCACATCCATTAGCAGAATAGCTGGAGATTTGTTTGACATAAACTGAGGTAAAAGCACTCAATGTTTGTCTCCTTAAAATAGTTGTGGAACAACCCCCCCACCTCCATCCCCCTCCTCCAAGTGGCTGCCTGACAGGCAAGTGGCGACGCTGAAACTTGTCAAGCAATTTAGTGGCCTGAAAATTCACCCCCCCCGCCCGACAGACAGAACAGCATCGCTCCCTTGGGTTTCTGAGTTGAGAGCAAGTTGCCACTTCGCACGTAACATTTAAGCCTTTTATGGAACTTCACTCAAACCACAAACTTTTTCAGTGGCCCATTTTTATTGTGGCTTCTGTGGCTCCCCCCCCCTCCTCCTCTCAATCAACTCTGAAATGTCCAACACTTGCCTCTAATCTGCTCTCAAATCTGTTGCCCAAAGAGCTCATGAGATAACCAGTCGTAAGCACATTAATGCTCCGTGATCTGCAGGTCCCGCCAAATGGCTAATAAATGACTGAAGCTGGCTGTTAAAATGGCCAACATTCGACAAAATAAAACCCTGAAAGCATCATCCTTCAGGTTTTTTTGTTTGCTGCAGCATTGGACCTCGTTGTTTTTAGCGCTTTGCCTACATTTTGTGTGCTGTTTTCTGTTTCAAGGTGACAGTCCAAGTAAATAAATGTTTAAATGAAAAGACACGGACAAATGTTGCTAATAAAGGAGTCTAAACAAAGTAGTTAGAGCAGAGTTTGAGTTTTAATCAATTTAAAGTGCAGCAAAACAGTAAAAACATTAATGAAAAGTTTCCAATACGGCATTTTAGAGGAGAAAACACAAATCTCTCTTTTTTCTTTAATTTTAGCTCAGAACTGTTCAGGCCTGCGGACATGTTCCCAATGCTTGGAGCAGCCGGAGTGCGGCTGGTGTGGAGACCCCAGCAGCACGGGGAAGGGCCTGTGCATCGAGGGCTCCTACCGGGGGCCAATGAAGAGACCAGCAAAGCAGGGCCAGCAGAGCCAGTCCCAGGACATGAGCCTGGAGCCGGGGAGCTGCCCCAAAGACAAGGGCTACGAGTGGGCCTTCATCCACTGCCCCGGTAAGGAATCCACTTCCTTTCCAGCTTACTGGAATTACAGATCAAATCTCATATGTGTATCATCGTAAGAGGTTTGTTTTTCCCTATCAACTGTCACATGGTCTTAATTTTAAAAGATGTTCTTATGGAGGATTCCTGTTACAGCTTCCATATGCAACCAATCCCTCCCAACTGACTCCATGCAACCTTATGCTAGTGTGCCATTTAATGCTTTCACCAAACCCCAGTCCGCGCAACCACATCATGTAAGCTGACACCATTATCGATGCTGCAGTAGTTGTAATTTGAGAATACGAGGCGAGCTCAGTGATATCAATAATGGGAAGCCTAAAGTCATGTGTGAAGGTTTATGTTTAATTTTTTTGCCTTATCGTTAGTATAAACTGTTTGTTTCACAGCTTCACATATATAGACGCAAAGCGCAAAGTGTTTTTTTGACATGGATTACATTTTATTTTAAGGTATACATATTACCATTAACTAGTTTCTTATAAGCATCTGTGTTAGGAACATACTGGCTCTTAACCTGTCATTGCAAAGCAGTTCTTAACAACTTATACTGCAAGAACATGTTAAACAACTACTAGAACATTAACTTAGAGTTTTCTCTCAATTACTTGCTAATTACTGCTTATTGATAGTAAGTTAGGATTAACAAGGGGTTTGTAGGGATTCATAAAGGCCTTACTCACCACCTTTATTCATGCTAAAAGGAAACTAGTCATTAGCAGCTAATTAGTTTTACATTAAAAAAAACTTTTTATGTCACTTGGTTGGAGACAGATGTGGCAATGGATATGTCATCTCAAGAAAACCTTCACAAATTTCTTCAAAATAAGCACAAATGCCCACTTTGGCTAAAAGATGATCTGATAATATTTTGGTGGCCAAAGGTCGAGGTCACACTGACGTTATACAACAAGTCTTGGCCCTAACTCATGAAGTCATACACCAATTACAACAGATTTCACACATGTCGAAGAGCTTTAAGTGGCGAAGTGATGACATTTTACATCAAAAGGTCGTCCATGGATGTAAACTGAAACGTCAGTGGTTGGCGAACGCAAACAATCCTGACGCGGTGATTCCAGTTACCTTAATTTTTCATTTCCATTAAATGCTTAATTTGTATTTCCAAAGAGATATTCGTATAGTTGGTTAATTAAAAGTTGCAGTCATTAAAAACCTTTTAAAGGTGAGTCTAATTAAATAATAATTAATTTGTCACGGCAAACACAAACTGGTGACAGCTGCAATCGCTCTGTTGCTTTTTCCAGGAGACAGACAACAACAACAACAACCACCCTAGTGTAATTTTGCTGGAATACTGTTCAATCCATGTTGTTTACCAGGTACAAGGAGGATAATCAAAATAATTGCTCCGTGTGTCCTGATCCATATTCACTTATTTCCTTCATATTTAACTGTAAGGTGGTTTTAGAAAGTAAAAGCAGTTGCATTAACCCATAATCTCTCTCCATTTCTCCTTAAGCATGCCAGTGTAACGGCCACAGTACATGTGTGAACGGCAGCGTGTGCGAACAGTGCCGCAACCTCACCACCGGCCCCAACTGCCAGACCTGCATGCCTGGTTACCATGGAGACCCAACCAATGGCGGCAAATGCCAGGGTGAGTGCCGCGCAACCAATGAAATTAGTTATTCTGAGCACATAACACTTAATAAATTTACTTGTTAACTTGTTTCTGAAGCGGTTAACTGATGTGGTTTAACCTTAACCCCCCTTTAATCATGTCTAAGTCATCTGCACACGTCTCATTGCAGCTGACAACAGATCAACATTAAGCTTAAACAAATACAACACAAATTACATTCTCTATTTATTTTGACCGGCCCTGCTGTGTGTAAATGATAATTAAAATTTTAGAGGAATATAATCTACTTACTGAATCCTAATTAGGAAGTTGCATGATAAACATACAGCAGTGCAGCATCATAACCAACAGAGGGCACTATTGCGTGCTGATTAAAATCAGTGACAATTTGTCTGCCCTGTTTGATTAATGGGAATATTACTCCATATGCTGGTTTCATAAAGTGTCATCAGAAAAACAACTGAAGGCAAAATAAACACCTGGTGCCTGTTAGTTTATTTTTTGTCGTGCAGCTCAGTTGAAACCCCACTCTTCACTAAAGGCAGTGAAACATCAAGATTATCTGTGTTCGCCTGACATTGAAGTAAGTGTAGAGAAGATGTGGTGCACTGTGGGAACTGCAGGTGAAGCTCAAGGTCATACACTGACTTCTTGTATTACTGTGGTTTTCCACACATTAAGACTGTTGAAAATAGACAAACATGTACTCCATGTGTCTTGATCTGAGGTCAAAACACACAGAAACATGCGTGCTGCACTGTTCAGCCTTGTGAAACACTGACATTATAAAAATCTGGAATGATTGTGGTTTTCTCATCATCAGGCTTTGGTTTCCAGGTTTCCTTCCCTAAATATCAAACTGTTTTGATTGCTTTTTTCAACTGCACATGATGCAGATTTATATCTGTGTCTCAATGCAGAATAATTTGTCTTGAATGACTGCAGCCTGTAATTTATACAGCAGTATTGTTTTCAAAGCAAAAAGCTGAAAATGCTGAAAAAAATGTGTAGAATGGGTGCAAACACTATGTCTTTAACATGCAAATAAGCATTTAATCAAAGGTAAAACTGATGTATGTGTGTGTTTGATGACAGTGCCAGAGTGTCTGTTAGCAGATGAATTGGAGACGGACTAGAAACCGGCAGTACAGCTTCTTTTTAAAGAGGAGATTCACTCAAACTTGCCTCTTATGAGACATGAATAGCATTCCTAAGAAATTACATGAAGCGTATTGTTTGAATTTGGAGCGCGCGCACACACACACACACACACACACACACACACACACACACACACACACACACACACACACACACACACAC
>JAQMCX010000033.1:9568577-9609768 GCA_029814765.1 Acanthurus leucopareius
ACACACACACACACACACACACACACACACACACACACACACACACACGCACACACACACACACACACACACACACAGTCACACAATCCTTGGAGCTCTGTGGTCTCAGATACCATCTGCTAATGCATAGCTGTGCTATAGCTGTAACCTGTAAAGTGAAACTACTGAGGTGAACATCAGTTAAGAGAAAAGTCTTGTAAACACATACAGAAACACCTTCGCTTCAATGTGAGCACAAGGGAGCTGTTGTCTTTATAATTTTAGCTTTACATACAGATGGTTGCATTAAAATTTCTCATGGTCACTTTGACTGACAAGTCAAACATCCCAATTCATAATCTGTAATTACTTTTTATTTTAATTTCATTTTTTCTATGAAAATGAAACAAAGCATGTTTAATAGCTTTTAAATGTACAATATGTAACATTTTGTAATAGAAATGTTTAAAAATGACCATATCTTCGTATTTTTTATTGAGTTGGATACTTCTATTATCCCAAATGTTCAAACTCAATATCCCAGTGTCACAAAATAATCAAAATGTCAACACCACACAAAGTAGATGAATGATTTTTTTTTTCAAAATGGTTCTCCGTCTTACTGCCTGTTTGCTCTGTAGCATTAACTTCTGCTCACTGATAAACTTGGTCAGTATTACTCGTTTGTCCTTCCTCCACCACATCAGTCTCTCCTCTTCATTACATTCTCAAACCACATCACAACTATTGTGCTTTTGAAAGAAACTCAGGAAACTCAGCTGCTGTGACATTTTGTGTTAACTAGACTACATAGTGAGATAGTCTGCCAATGAGATAGCTATAGCTGGACAGCTGTTAGACTTGCATGTGAGATCAAAGACGAAACTAGACAAAAAAACTACACAAAACCAGACAAAAAGCTAACTTATATGCGCTCTCGCCACCAACTGGGCAGTGGGGTTTGCTGCAGTTGGTCTGCTGGTGGTTATCATGGTGAAGCACTTACCATTATGATGGATTAACCTCTTTGTTCAAATCTGTCAATATGATGGACAAGCTTCAGATTTTTCCGTCATTGTTAAAATTTAGTCAGCGATGTGAAATACTCGGTTAATGCGACCCCCAGGGCTTTCGGTACAATTAAATCCCTGTATCACCAGCTGTCAATAAGAAAAAGTAAAGGAGAAAGTGCTAAAAGCAGTCCCGTCCCCTGAAATATTCATGTGTGCCATCTTGGGAAATGTGCTAAGAAGAAGGTTTAACAGGAGGAGGGGGAGCAGTGTCCACTGACCCCTCCGTAATACCCCGTCTCAGTATTTTTAAAGCTCAGCGGAGTGAAAGGAAAAGGTCTTTTTTTTTTTTTTTTTCCTGTCCTGCAAATGCAAACCTGAGAGGCTGCCGCACCAGAAGCACTTCAGGAGCCAATTCACTAATCTTTCACACTTTTGCTGCTGCACTGTTTGTATTCCACACGCTCACGCCTAGCGGGTATCGTGATGTCTTATCGGGGGCAGGGGGACATATTTTTCTCCATCATGTATCAGATCTATGAAGTTCAGCCAATCTTTTGGGAAATACACTTGTTTACCGTCTTCCCCAGATCAATATCAATTTCATCTCTGCGCGGTCAGTGCATTAGAAGAGATGTTGGTAGCCTAGCTTAGCAGAGACACTGCAAGCGATGGAGAACTGCTAGCCTAGCGCTCCAAAGTGGGGAAAAAGCAGCTGTAATGGTGCAGTTGTAAGCTTTATTGTGCCCTCAGGGGATCCTGAACTTGAAAGTTTAAACCGATATTGGAAATTGTGAAGTACACAGGCACATAGGAGCCAAACTTTTACTTTGTCCACATTTTCAGATTTGTTTAATCAATTATGTCTCTCTTCCCTTTTCTTCTCCATGTGTTTTGTCGTCCCTTCCAGCTTGTAAGTGTAATGGTCATGCAAGTGTGTGCCAGGTGTTAACAGGAAAGTGCTTCTGCACCACCAAGGGGATCAAAGGAGACCAGTGCCAGCTGTGAGTACTCTGACCACAAACACACACACACACACACACACACACACACACACACACACACACCTTCACTAATGAAAAACAGAAATAAAACCCTGACTCCAAAACTCTGGGATGGTGTATGTTACATAAATAAAAACAGATTTCAATTATTTGCAAACCAGCTGTGTTTACGGTAATAACATGTCCCTGAGCTCATGTAGTAACATATACAGTAAATACAGCCATACATGTTCTAAAGTGGTGAAAATTGTTCTGTTCTTGCATGTGAACGACTGATGTTCCTTTCATACCAGTGCTGATACCATCACCTGTTACCACTGAACCTGTTTACCTGCAGAATAATCCAAACAGGTGTTTTTCCAGCATCCCACAACTTTCCCGTTCTTTTGTTGTCCCAACTTGTTCAAATGTGTCACTGGTATTGAATTCAGAATAAGTTATAAGTGAAGCTGATGAGGTAAAAAATTAAATATATTGTCTTTGTGCTGTTTTGACTGCAATTGAGAACTTGTCAGAAAGGATTAGCAGTTTATTACATTCTGTTTTATTTATGTTTACAGAACTTTTTTGGAATCGGGGTTGTACCTTGCAGGCTTGCGGTGTTTTAAATGGCTGCATTTTGCAGGATTTCCTTGTAAAGTTTTGTACAAGTACCACATTGGATAATGGTCAGTTTAGCATCTTCATAACCTGTTTCCAAAAACTCCGATCTACAACACAAATGTCAAATGTGAATAAAAACATCAATGTTACTTCTGAAATTCCCTGACTTAAGGTAACGTCAATCAAAAGTGAGTCTGTGGGCTGCTGCCTGTCACCGGGCCAGTAATCACTTGGGATGGAGCCCTGATGAAACGCTCGAGGCTATTTTAGGGGAAGCCCATTTTGACAAGTGCGACAGATACATATGGGATCGTGTTGAGATATTTAGCCAGGAAAAAGAAACAGAATTTCTCTGTGATTCTGTGACTGCGGCATATTTATGCGATCTCTCCTCATAGGCACAAAAAACAAAGCTTCAGAGCTTAAAAACTCATTCTGGAGATTGCAAAGATGATGAATACAGACTGATGACAGTCGGAGGAGAACGAGTTAGTAGCTTGTGATTTGATGTAATTGGACATAATGATGGATAACTTTCACCGAAACAGATAATGATACATCAAAATGGATAGTAGGAAAACCAAAAGAGTTTTTTTTTATATACCAAACTTGTTTTTTTACAAAAGTCCATGTTGTTGGATTAGGATTTTTTTTTTATGTTAGATGAATCAACATGCATATCTGTTCTGCCTATTATGTTGAAGCAGTTTGTTTCTTTGGTATTGGAGTGCAGTCATGGTTTACTGAGTTAAAAAGAGTATTTGAAGACACATTAAATAGACATGATCTGGATCTGACTTTTGAACTATGACACAGTTTGACTTTAGTAAACCCTTGTTTTAATTTACAAGGGGGTTCATAGACTGTGAGGCCGTACATCATATAGAAAAACACAAGTAAATTTTCAAATTGAATAATTAAAATTACCGCTTAGGTGATTCATGATTTTCACAGTGTGTTTTGTGAGGATTGATTTCTGATCACTGAGGTTAGCTTCGCTCGTGGAGGCTTGAATGTCGTGATGATTGGATGGTGTAAAGACAAAGAACCTTAAGTCAGCATCCTATTGGCCAGAAACTCCGCCTCCGGTGCGATTTCTGCTGACGCTCTGGATTCCCCCCCCGCGCGTGTAGGAGGACCACCCCCACCTAGCTGTCTGCTTTCTCTGCTGTAAGCAGAATGGACACTGATGGTTTTAATACCCCTAATGCAGCAAGAGTTATGGAGGGGTCACAGGCAAACATGTGGGCACATACACAACCACGTACTTGTATTTTCTCTCGCTCTCTCTGAAGTCACATGTCCTCAAAATATCCCTGACACAGCGTGCTCGCATCAAAATCACGAATCCACCGTCCCCGCATTCAGGTTTGGTCATCTCAACTTGTTCAGTCACATTTCAGAGTCACATTTTGACACCATATTTATCACACTGATACCGCTGAGACATCTTCTTGCCGAACGCGATGACACGATTTTAGTCAGCAGAAGTCACGCACAGTTGTCATGACACCCTTTAAGGTGGCCTGTGGAGTTTTCTTCCAAACAAACAAAAGTAGCCCGAAGTCTCACAGACATGCTGAGTGCATTTGTCAAGTTGTCAAGTCGTGCATGTAGCAGGTTCAAGCTGTATTCCAAGTTACATCACTTGACCATCAGCAGAACCTGAGTTACAAGCACTTTTAGGAGCAGTGGCGCTTGTGCATTTGGGATTTAATTTTCTGTGCCACTGCTTAGATCATTTTTGATAAATGTTGTTCCTCAGAAGCCTCTGAAATCACAGCAGTACTCAGCGTTGACAGTGTGACCCTGTGAGATGAATGCCACAGAACTGCAGGGCATGTTGCTGGTTGTGCTGCTGACCTGAGGTGTGGTCTTCAGTCTTAGAGACTTCCACTGTACAGACTGTCCATATCCGTGTCCGTACCTGTGTACAAAGATCCTCACAGACTCCATCAAGGTTTTGTTTCTCTTGGAAATCAGAAATATACACATACCAGTGGTCACAAGACATATCTAACTCAGGTGCCGTTGATGATAAAGCAATGTAACTTTGAGTATTATTCCAGAAAGTTAAGACTTGCAGCTGGTAAATGCACGTTTCTGTGCAGCTCTCCATTCATACGCAATAGAAAAAGTCTCTCATTTGCACCTCCAACATTAAAGGGTATACATGAACATATACTCTTGGAAGTGAAGATGTAGGACTAAGAATTCTCCTGAGAGATGAATTAAAACCATGACAACTGCAGCTTTTAAATACCTCTTTATGTGCATTTTCCATTATAGACACTTATAAAACATAGAAAAAGGTTTTTATGTAAAGACAGCAAAGGATTCTGCACACACGTCAATGTTGCCTTCTCTAAACAGAAATAAAATAAGAAAAGAAATCCTCAATAGCACAAGAATCAATACCTATTACACCTTTTATGATAGGAGCAGTGGCTTGATAGGAGCCCGTAAAAGAGTCTTTTTCTGTGAACCACCGTGTAGAAACAGAAAATGAAAATTTATCAACAAAGTTAACCTCTTGGAAAATACAAACGACGTCAAGGATTCAGATTATGCAAGAAAAAGTCATGGTGTGAGAGGACACATGAATGTGATGAAGGCAGAAATGGAGTGAAAACAAATGTAAGTACTCAGAGGGAAGAGAAAGTGAGACCTCCCAGAAAAACCCTCGATGCTTTCTGTTGACTTTGACAGTAAACAGATGACACTTTGAACAAATGACAAAATGTCACGGTAATTTGTGCTACCAGATGGAACGCAGCGCAGCACAATGCAGAGCGACATTCACATAGCAGGTGGCTAACAGTTGATACAAACGACTCCGTTCCTACCCTACAAAATCTAAATGGGGTATCAAAACAAGCCAGACACCAGCAGGCCGATCATCATCAGCCATTTAGATGGAGGATGCGCCCATACAGGTCTGGAGCCAGCTATGGGGAAGGTTTCTGCAGCCCATTACAGGCTATCAGCTTAAAATTTAGCCAGCAACATAAACCACCTGAATATGTTGTTAATTCAGTCCCATTTACACACTGTAATTAGATCTGTGTTGTCGTTATCAACAACCACTATTTCAGCGGCGGCTTTCATCTCAAAATCAAGATGCATTCTCACATTCAAACATGTCAGAGTAATCAAGTAATCACCTTTTTTTTTTCATCAAGTGTAATCTAATTAGTCTGGGTATGTATTGACTAGCAGTTGGGGTGGTGTGTTTGCTGTCCCCCTTTTTCCAAATGTAATTTCTGGTATCTCATTACATGTTATCAGTGTGCCCCCCTCCAACCCACCCCGCTCACTCACACCATCCCACCCCAGCAGGAACCCTTAAACAAAGACCTCTACACAAGTGCACTCTTGTCTTTTTGGGCGGCGCACACAAAAGTACACATTGCGTACTTTCACACATGCGTTCACCGCAACCACCAAATGCCATTAGGACCTCCGAATAATAGCTGCGGTAATGAAGTGAAGGGTGCATCAGTGCGGAATAAAATTGTTTTTTTAAACAAACTGTGTTACGGTGATGAGTCAAACAAGAGCGGTTAGGGGAAATGTTTCTTATTATAGTGCTCATTCGGATGCATACATTATTCCGGATCCTTCTCGTGCTGGAGGTAACTGGGGGAAACTCGGAGTGCGTGCACGTTTGTGCCTGAATAGTGTGTGTGAAGGGCATTGCATGGGTTCATGGTGCATTTCTTCTGTTACCGTTAGTGTCTAAGTGTGTGTGTGTGTGTGTGTGTGTGTGTGTGTGTGTGTGTGTGTGTGTGTGTGTGTGTGTGTACTTCTGGCTGTTTAATCAGTGTGTGCACAAGCATAGACAAAGGTCCGTGTGTAGATCAAATTAAGATACAGTGGAGGGGGATAGCCTCAAGTTCAGATGTGTGCACGCATGCATGCAGGTGTAGATTAAATTAAGATACAGCGTGGAGCAGTTGCATTATACACTTCACGATGAGTGGGTGCCTCTGTGTGTGTGTGTGTGTGTGTGGGTATGTGTGTTTTGCCATCTGCAAATGCCAGGCAGCTGAAACGCCCCAGGAGCGATGTTCTGTAAGGTTCAAAAGCCCGTGGCGGCACTTGTCCTCTGTCCTTTGTGCCGCGGTATAAGAGCACTCCACCTCGTCCTTGTCGAGGCTGGCTCCTCCCCAGCTCAGTGTCCTGCCCCCATTAGATCATTTAGAGCACTGATGCTTGTCCTTCAGGACTTGCAGGTTGAATATAGAGTCCCTGTCCAATAGATTAGGTCAGGTAATATTGTTAAAGCATACACTGACTATTCATTCACCTCTGAGTGTTTGGGATGTACCGACATAAAAACTATTCAAGCATCACCTATATGAACAGCTCGTGGTTCACTTTTTAAACAAGATTAAAGCTCAGGTTACAGCTTAACTTTTTTTTTACTCCATATTCAAACTATTTCTCTCTGGTTAAAACACGTCACATGCGTTGCCTCCACCCGCACTGGACTGACATTTTTTATGTGTAGCACGTTCAATTGTGACACCGTCTGTCTTGCGAATCCAAAACGCTCCAAAACAAGCGTTGTCGTATTATTTTTAGAGGCAGAGTCATCCTCCTTCGCTGTCACATCACCAGCAGCCACCTCCTCCTCCTCCTCAGCAGGATTTGTGTCTCTCGGCGGGTCTGCTCCTGCTCTCTTCTGCTCGCTGTCGTCTCTGACCACCGCTGATATCCACATTTCAACGAGTTTAATTAGTTGTCTGTAAGATAAAACAACGGTGGAGCAAAAATCGATGGGATAATAGATAATTCGTATGGTTAAAGTGCCAAATCATTTTCACTTTATTTGTGCAATTCTAGTTCTTGGTTTGTTCTTACAGCAAAGGGATGACATGGTAGTTCAGAATGAATCGAAGATTGAGAGACAGAGCGGAGAGATGCATTAAAAAGGGGGATAGAGAACACTGTAATCTAATGAAGGCGGCCATATGTTCCTCCTCATTGCAGGCCACAAGCCTGATTAAACACACTTACGCACACACACACAGCAGTTGTCGGTGCTCAGTAGCATTAAGCAATTATTTTGCTCGCCAGCACTTCATTTAAAAGTCAGACTACTTTGGCAGATGCCCCAATATCTCTGTTGTCATGTGCAAATTGTGCAAAGCGTTTGCTGCTGAAGTGTTTGAAGCAAACTGAAGGACCTTACAGGACCCAAGAAACCCATTCATGTTCTTCTGCTTAACAAAAGCACAGAAAGGAGCCTGAGTGAATGGTTGCGCTCCCAGTAGAATTGAATTCATGCTGTATGTGCAGTACTGAACCACACTGAGGTTTCAAGTTGTGCATCTTTTCACTGTCAATAACCAGTGTGTGTATTTGCCATCGGCGAGGGAAGAGTCCAAGGTTTTTAAAATTAGAGCACTTGTCTAATAACGACAATGGATGGGAGGCAAATGGAACCTAGTAATTGTCCAATTTTCACACCATGTTTAGCCCTGGGTCAGGACCCTCATTAGCTGGAGATATGGATTCATTGGCCCTGGGCTTACAGTCATTTCACACTTGCAACGGACACAAAAACATGGGTTACCCACGGGGTAATTAGAGTTTATGTATCTGTATTTTTGTGGATCTTAAATTCAAATTATAGTTTGTTTTTCTTAGGTGCATTTACAGCTTTAGTGTTTTGGAAATTACTGCTTGTTGTTTACTTCTTATTTGTTAGTTTTATTGTCATAAGAATTGGAAAAAATGTATTTTGTGCTTCACTGAGTCTTTAAAGGGAATATAAAAGTGTAAATTTCTTCTCTTATTAAACAGTGAGTGCACTTCATTACTGTGTGCCTCATTTATGAATGTAAAGATGAAAAGCAGTTTTTAAATACGTTGGAAGAATTTTATGTTTTGCAAACATATTTAACTATCAGATGATTAAATACGAGTAAATACATACATATACAACAAGCAGACACCAGGGGGCGATCGAGGTTTTGGCTTTACTTATGAGGAGATGTCGTGCTATCCATCTTCTTTTATGTTGTTAGTTAGGAAATAAAAACCTGCATTTTAATCCAGTTACAACTATGCTCTACTCCAGATAAAGGATATCCTCAATTTTTTTGGTGGCGTTCTGTACGAAAAACCTTGCCATGAATTGAGGGGAGAATCAAAAGTAATCAGACATGTATTTTACAATCAGAAGTAAACAAGTCAAACCTTTACGAGTTGTGAAGATGTTCACCCTGAGCTCTGATTATAAAGCTCTGAGTAAATAAACGTGTAAGAAACCAGATATACTCACCCTGTGCTTTATCTAGCCTGTTTTGAACTTGGCTTTCCCCATTAACTGGCTCAGAAACTTGAATTAGCACGAAAAAGGATTCACCTTGATTGGTGTTTTTTTCCCCTGATTTGGCTTCCCCATCTCAGTTCAGGATTATATATCTCAAATAATCAAGTAAGAATCCATTAGCATAAATTGGGTTGTTTTGCTTAAGGGATTTTTAAGGGATTAAACTCTTAGTCCATTACTTGTAGAAGCCGCGCTCTCCGTGCTCTGTGATCAGGTGGCACGTAAAGTTTGTGGCATGTCACTGTGCTGCTTTGATAAACAAAAGTTCAGGGAAAAAAGAAAAAAAAAAACTAATTAACTTTTGCAAACTATCAGATTATCCCCCCACCCCCCCCCCACATTTTCAGAAGTAAGAGACTGGAGGAAGCGCCAACAGCAGGAGCTAATGCGCTGGCACTTGGCTTACACTGCTACCTGATAAGAAGCATTCTTGCTCTCAATCTGTTAGCACTCTTCTTCATCTTGTTCTCTCCTCTCTGTTTTCTTCACTGCAGATGTGACTCAGAAAACCGTTACCTTGGCAATCCACTCAGAGGAACCTGCTACTGTGAGTAATTCTCCACTGGACAGCTACTTGCTTGAGAGACAGCTCATGTGCCCTCACACACACACACACACACACACACACACACACACACACACACACTCACAGCATACACACAGCTCCTAGATTATTCTTGGCTATTCTCTCTCTTCCTCTCTCTCTCTCTCTCTCTCTCTCTCTCTCTCTCTCTCTCTCTCTCTCTCCCTCTACTTCTACACTTCCACTCTTCTGCTCAGGGCAGATGGAGCATTTTAGCACTTTGGCACCAGGGGCGCTTGTTCGGTGACAGAATGACTTGTCGTGAAAATGTCAAGTGCATCAGAAGGAGTGAGTGATTGAGCTAATCAAGGAGACGGAGGAGTAAAAAATTCTCCACTTCTCTCCTCACTCACTCAATCACCCACCTACTCATTTATTCATTTGGAAAGTTTTCTAAATGTTAGTTTGACTTGAGTGCGAAATACAAGGGGAGATACATCAAGGTGAGTGATGCGAAAAAAGCTGCATTTTTTTTGGGAGGGGAGGGTAAATAAATAAATAAATAAATAAATAAATGAGAAGTTGACACCCGGTGCTGGCGAGTGCTGGGTGCCTATGTATTCCTGTGTGTACTGCACATGTTGGTGTTTGTGCTTTGGGGTTGTTTATTTGCATGATGCGGTGTCCTTCACGGTGCTGCAGTATGTTTCTCTTTCAACACTCTGCTTCTGACAAACAGAGGCTTTGCCAAGGTTTTGTCCCTTTTTGAAATGCCACTTCCCTGACAGCGGGCTCAGCGAGGGGAAGACAGGAACTTAAAGCCCCCGAGCTCGCTTTCACCTCTGCACACCACTGGGACTTTATCTCGTGCTCGGTTTTGTAAACATGGCACTCGTGACTAAACGGCCATTGAGCCCAGATTAGCATGCTGCTCTCTTTCGTTATCCAGGTTCTTCACCGTGTTTATGAGCTGAATTCTCAGTCTAGCTGGTTTTTGAGCTCACTTTTCCCATCAGCTGAACTGTTAGTGCCATAAAACTCTTTGACTGTCACACACTCGTCAAACAGAATCAAACAGAAAACAACTCAGGTGATGAGCTGTTGCTTAGTTAATTATTTCTGGAAGCTCTTAAGATATTGTGTGAATCTCTTTGTCTGGCAGTTTGCTTTTTTAAACCACACCTGCAGAAGTTTTTTAGATGTGTGTACCCCATACCCCTTTTTTTTTTCAGTGGCTGGTACTTACCAAAAGTTTTGCATTTGCTCCATGGGATCGCCTCAGGTCAGAGCTGCAACATGGCTGTAAAGGCTGTAGTGTAATCCTTTAGGGAAACTGCAGCCGTCTATGTGCCACATTCAATAAAACCGCTTTTTTTTGCCACTCACAGGCCACAATTATTATCTCTGTAAGTGTCTGACAACATTATTGAATCTTTATAGTTATAGACCTTTTTGTTAAAGAGACAAATCCCTACTGTCAAGCCACAAACACAAGTTTTGCTCAAGAAAAACTTTAGCTCTTGAGATCATGCAACACTTCAGACAAGTCTTTTCAAGTTAACA
Source organism: Acanthurus leucopareius (assembly GCA_029814765.1). Classification (NCBI taxonomy): domain Eukaryota; kingdom Metazoa; phylum Chordata; class Actinopteri; order Acanthuriformes; family Acanthuridae; genus Acanthurus; species Acanthurus leucopareius. Next base: position 9,579,603 of record JAQMCX010000033.1, read on the forward strand.
AAAGGATTTCAGCCAAAAAAAGTTCTATGTACAGAGCAGCTGCAGCCTGTGAAAGGCAAAAGAGCCGTTTCAATGGACAAAGTAAAGATGAAGGTAGTTGCCCTAAAGGGTTACATGCAGCCTTGTCTCGGCCTGAGGCGATCTACCGTAACAGTTTCACAACTTTTTGTAAATACCAGTAAGTTACACACCAAAGCATGTGAAACAAAGGGGAAGACTGCAAAATACCTGAATGCACCTTTAAAATGTGGCTTTCAGGCCATAAGGTTTAATTTGGTATGCAGATGTTTTATAGTGAAAAAAAAGACTTACAATTTGATCTGCTGTTGATGCTTTATTTTTGTGAGATAATAAAAGAATAAACTAGTCAGTGGAATCATGTGCAGATTTTATCTCTGAAAAAATTTGTGAATGTAAATTGCTTTAATGTCTCTGGCAGGTTATTGGTATTTTAATATGTACAGTGCATTGTAATTATTAATTATTCATAATCTGAGCATGAAAGGCAGGCTGACAGTTTGTGCAGAAAGTGAGTTAATTCAGGGAATTTTAGATGCCATTACCATTTTACCTCTGAACAATACAGGACCAAACACAAGTAGTTTGCTTTTTGCCTTTGGTTCACTATTAAATCCTAGTTATGACCGTCAAAGGAAAAACATCTGGGCACCTCATCTTTGGATTTTTAATACTTATTTAAGTTTGAAATGAGAACAACACGCCCTCCCACTGCAAGATTTTGACAAAATGAGCATCAGTAAGAGATCATTTTAATTGTCAAAGCTGGATTCATACAAACAGGTTTGTTCCAACTAAGGCTGACAGATTTCTTTGGCTTTATTGTAATTTCAGTGCCCAAAAACATGCTTCCTGGAAATTCAATCATCTGCAGCTGGAGAACTTGCAAACACAAAACGAAACATCAATAATACAAATCAAAAATACAACTGCCAATCCGCATCGTGCATATTTCTACTTTATACTCTCTCAACATTTGACTCATGCATGTAGTGATAATTGTGAGTAGTTTATTCATATGTGACCACTATTAATTAATGATGTGATACTTAAATAATCACTGCAGGGGAATTTTCAGAGCTTGCTGTCAGGGTCAGCCATCCCTGCTTGCTCTCTGCTTGATGAGAAAATTGCACACACTGATTGCAGTCATTGGAATTGATTACAGCCATTTTGATTTCACTCGTCTCCATCAGTCAGTGTATCTCTTGGAAGTTTCTTTTGATCATATCACGTAGCGCACTTAGGTCTATATTTACTCTGTCATAGTAGTCCGTAGTAGTGTAAGCCACAGAATGTGTACATTCATTAGAAAGTTACCGCTCCTTGTTATGTACAGTGTATTGATGAATCACAGGGAAAGATTTGAGACCTTTCTTTACTGTCTGACTCTCTAAACAGACAACCTCCTGATCGACTACCAGTTCACCTTCAGTCTCATCCAGGAAGATGATAATCACTACACTGCCATCAACTTTATGGCCTCACCTGAGCAGGTAACTGTTTCAAAGAAAGTTCTCAGTCAGCAGCAGAGACAGTGGCACTATAAGTTTGTCAGCCCACTTCTGAAATTTTGATAACTTCTCATAATATCACTGCTTTTGATTCGTGCTTTTCTTCATCTAAAGGCGAACAAGAACTTGGACATGTCCATTAATGCCTCCAACAACTTCAACCTCAACATCACCTGGTCGGTGGGATCAACAGGTACTTTTTCATGATTTTTTTAAACATAATTTATTATGTAGCAAAAAATGCATCGCTCTGTTTTTGTCTTATCTTTGAAAATACCAACTCCTGGCAAGTTCAAACTGGGGATATGATAGTAAAGAATAACTAAATATTTTTTAAAAAAGGTAAAAAATCATTTTAAACTGAAACAAACCAACAAAAAAACATGACCTTCAGAAAAAACTCAATTTACAGCAACAACTGAATATTGTTTCCTTTGCAAAACTACAAAATAAACATTCTAATTAGGGATATCAATTAAAGATATAATCTCAGGTAAAACATATTTGGATGTTATGAACTTTTTTTTTACAAAAATGTTGTAATTTTTTGCTTTAAAAGGTCAGGCAATAAAAATGTTGGATTATGTTCAGACTTGCATCACTACTGCATCACTTACCACTTCTATACAAAATGATACACACTCAGTTTGTCTCAAGCAGCAGTAAGAAGTCATTTTCATCCACGTGGGCATAAATGAACAAGATATGTTATCTCTAATTGCTTTTTGCAGATTGATTCACCTGCTTTATCAATATTCACTAAAGCAATAAAATACACCATTCAAATAAACTTAAATATTGTTACGACTCACACCAAATCTTTTCATAGTGTTTCTCATTCATTTTTTAATTCTATGTAAAGACTAAACAAAGTTTTCCCACCATGCTGTGAATATGATCCAGTTTGGTTGCTGCTGGAACATTTACTGAACTGCCCCTTTGGATGTCTGAGACTTCAGAGATTGAGTTTCTAAGGAGGATTTACTTCAGCTTAATAATCATTAAGTCAGTTGGAACAACAGAAACAATAATGTACCCTCACTTGTTAGTGTGTCCTGTGTCACTGTTGAGTGGATATTATAGGTCCCCTGAGGAAAGACACCCAAGGACACTGCAGTCGTCCGTTGCCACCGTTTATCTCCTTCCCTCCCCTCCTCTCAAGTCATCCGCCGCTTCCTTCGTCCCCACAACACTGACATTTTCCAACCACTAAAACAGGTTAACCTCCTGTGCTTCCCCCGCGCCACCTTAACCTTTTCAGAGCACCGTCATTAATATTTGAAGTTGAGGTCCCCTTTCCCCCCTCAAAGATATTGTGTCTCAGAAGGAACGGGGGCCTCTTCACAATCGACAAGAGCGTGAAGCGCCTTTGGGTGGGAGGAGGAGGGTGATTTCAATTAAGATAAACATGCTCACGTAGCCACACTCAAGCTGTCATTTTCAGTTCTTTTGTTTCGGAGCCGTGGGTTGGAATGTCAATGTTGAGGACCCACTGATGTGAGGAAGAATGAGAAATGACTTGAAACGTTTAGATTGGCGGAAAATAGATTTATTTACTTAAGAGTTTTGGTTGAAAATACATTAGTTTTTATGTCATAATGGGTGTTAGGCTTAGATTGATCATAAATTAAAAAGACACTTCAGTTTTGAGCCGCAGAAATTAAATAACACTCCGCTTATTAATGCCAACCATAAATGGACACAAACAAGGATTTATAATAGATAATAATTGAGCTGTGAAGATTTTTTGTTGCTCCTATTGGTGCATCTGCCTCAGGGGCACAAAATGCTCAATTCTGGGTCTCAGATTCACTAAACGCATTAGCTGTTAGTGGTTATATAGATTCAGATGATTAATATGTTCTAACATGACTCAGCCATGACCTGTGTGCAGTCTCTTGTTCAAGCCGTGCTTTTCTCCCACGTCCATTTAACAATAAAACGTAGACGTTGAGTATAATTACACAATAAAGCTCGACGCTGTGTCAGGTCAACCAAAAAGAAGTTTAATGCACTTAAGACATAATAATAACTGCTTATGAGAGCTCTTCCGTTGTCCCAAATGGCTTGATAAACACATTAATGGATTCTTAATAATACGTTGCAGCCCCATCTCTGCTTGTAGGTGAGCGGTCTGACTGGTAAATGGCTGCGTGCTAACCACGAACTCTTTGCCCCAACAGCTGGAACCATCTCTGGAGAGGAAGTGCCCATTGTGTCCAAAACTAACATCAAGGAATACAGAGACAGCTTCTCCTGTGAGAAGTTCACCTTCAGAAGCAACCCCAATATTACCTTTTACGTCTACGTCAGTAACTTCTCATGGCCCATCAAGATCCAGGTAGGACAGACCCAACAGCATTTATCTGATCCTCCTCATGTTCTGTGTGATGTCCTCCTTGCTTACACTCCCTCATTATATATACAGTATGTGTGTATTCATCTAAAAGCATCTCAAATGAACAGTTGATCCTGGTCCTACATGCATAATGAGAACAGCCATCCTTGCAGATGCAGAGCTCCGTCGTTGCTCAGGGTGATTTCAAGTGCACTTTATTCTTATTACAGATTTAATGAGCGATGGTTAGCGTGCATAGGTGCACAGCTGTTTTTTTAGCTGGCGAAAGCAGAGCGCTGTTTAACCTTTTCCAGCTCTCGTTGTGAATGGAGGATATTGAGGCTTTGATGTGGTGAAAGGGATGGAAATACAATACAGTGAAATATAAATACCGTCTGCTGTCAGTTATTTGGGGTTTGCAGGAAAACAACAATTAAGCTTTTTGTCAAACATATTCACGGCTCAGTCTTACAATAAAATTAAAATGGGCTAAAGGTCACAGCAGCACTAATGTGAATGAAAATGAGGGGCTGAAAGCAATGTTTTCAGTGATTTTAATAACAGAGAGAACATTGAAATTAAGAGAACATCAGTCGGCCGCTCTGTCAGATGTAGGCAAAGCTTTTTTGAGCTGTGATTATGACAAACAATTTGATCTCACAAGCAATTTTGTGCCACAAATTGTAGCTTTTTTAGCTCCAGAAAATATGTTTTCATTTCAAAACATTCAGCTCTGTGTTAATATATGTCAGCAAGATTAAATCTAATAAAGTTGTCGGTTAAAATAAGTTGGATACATATTTGTGTTGTAATGTGATAGGGCTCGCTCACAGTAACAAACCCACAACGCTGTATTGTTTTTGATTCACTTCACTGCTTTCATACCATCGTTTTTTTGCTGCAGCTGACAACTATTTTCAGCGATAAAAGCTCTAAAAACCAGCTGTGTTCTACCTGCCCAACACCAAGCAACAGGAAGACACAGTTAGCTGGTTGCTGGTGAGCATAATGGAACATAAAACTGCCAGAGAGGCTGAAACTGTGGAGATCAAAACAACTGAAAGAGTGTTGAATATTAGACATGACTCTAAATGTGTCGCTACATAGCTGCAGGCTGTATTAATCGGCGACTGTTTGCTAACAAGATCTCCATATTAACTAGAGAGTGACAGTATAGGTATAGAGAATAAAAATGATTACACATGTATAACAAAAATCAGTTATTGCAGATAGAACAATGTGTTTTCATTGAATATAAACTTCAAACTTTTCAGTCTGCATCAATTGTAATGCTTAAATGTTATGTCAAAACATGTAATAATAAACATTTCCATATTATAATGTCTAAAAACAACTACAATTATGTTATATATTATGTTGAATTGTGAGCTCATGTCATCTTCAAAGTTTCCAACAATGTTCAAACTCATAAGTCGAAACATGTATTCAAGGTAGTAGTGAGATACTGAGTCAGTCAGATTCTTATTTGCATTGATGGCTGTTTAACAATGTAACAGACACGTCCCATGAACCCACATCACTCCATGGCATCAATAAACAGTCTTTTGTTTTCATTGTTTTGATGGAGAAACAGCTAGTGCCACTAATTCTATATTGCGCCTTTAAGTGAGAGACAAACATGTTTGATAAGAGATTTGACAGATGCAATTATCATTCCAAACAAAAGCACCCAATTCCCATTTAGTTTTTTATGACCTATATTACGTATTGATCTTTATATTTGTCCTGGTCCTCCCTCTCATACAGTAGACGCGTGAACCACATTGGGGTAATAATATGTTGGGCTCAGGCCATCTTTGGAGGTGGCCCAGTAATAGTTTTCTATTAGACTTCCTGGCCAACAGTCACTTATTTATTATGGACTGGCCTGAGCTGTTAAGGCAAATAGGTTGTGTAACAGAATAAGGTCTCTTGTTTCCTTGCCTGCCTTTTTGATGCAGGAGTGAGAATGTAGACATGGATGAGACAGAACACACTCCTGATAAAGATAAACATTTAAATGCGCATAAATATAGTGAATGGAGGTCTTCATCATGTGTCAGCATAATTGCTCAGTGTGATAAAAATCAGCTTTTAGTTGAAGTACATTCTAAAATGCCTCTATCGATCGGCTGAGTTTGATGAATCAGAAGCAAATTAACCCTAAACATCTGGCTTTGACCTCGTATCATGTGAAATAAGGATTTCAAGCTATAAAAAAAGCTATCCCAGTCACTTGAAAAAAGCCAGCTAAATATCTGTGTGATGTGTGCCTTTTGAGTCATGTCAGCCATGTCAGTGAGCATCTCATTTTAGGTCAGCGATAATCATTTTCTGCTTAAAAAGGCTGAAAAAGTCAGAGGTGGGAGATGTTTGTGAGGATAAAGAAGTTGCCACGTAACCTTTAAAATGCACATACTTTCCAGCCGATCTCTGCTCTGTGTTGCTTGTCAGTTACAGATAATTTAGGGATAGGAGGAGAGGGATGCTTTTCTTCTCCCACCTGCGATGGTAAACCAGTGCCTCTGCCCTGTTTTAACAAAACAGCGTGTTTGAATGCTGCACTACCTTTGCCTCGCCATTAGGTTTGGTACGAATGCATTATCTGTCAGTGATAGATTGAATCACCAAAATAAGTACCTTTTGAATCTCTGCAGGCATCAAACATGACGCAAATAATCCACCTCTAAAAGCACAATTTGTGCCCTATTACCCAACCCTGCGCGCTATCAACCAGAAGGGGCTCAATGCCGCTGCACATGACGTTGTGTTTGTGTGTCTAAGTGCTTTCAGGGCAAAATGCCTTCAACGCCTCTACAGTAGATAATGACGTGTCTCCATGATGTTGCCTATCAGATGTGCTTTAGCTGCTAGCAGTGTGTGTAATCCCTTTTTAATGAAGGTAAAATGCGTTGGTGCTGCTGACATAAATAGACGAATCAGCTACATTATATGTTTGTCACTTTGAGCTGATGTGTTGTTGTGGACTTTATTGAAGGATGATTAAAGTGTGTAACTTATGAAGTGGATTGTAACATCTGATTGGTGTTTTTACGACAAGTGATGCAGAGGCGAATTAGTTTCGTTTTTCTCACCTGATCACAAGTCGTTAAACAAGAGCTTGTTGACCCAGAAAACATGGGATTGGACATATTTGAGTCGAAAGATGAAGTATCAATAGATGAGTGTTTCAGGTGATGTGAAACATTCATGAAAAAAAATGCTTTTTCAAAGTTCAGCAAACAAAAAGCTTTCTGTCATGCTTTTATTTTTTTTTCACTGATAGATAGATTTTTTTTTTTTTACAAGCAAAAGATCCTTCAGACAATCTTGCCTGTCGCCTTTTAGCACTTAATGCAGGCCTGAGCTGTCGACACCACTTCGTGTTGTTAACCCTTTCACGAAGTCACAGATCAAGAGCTCGAACAGAGTGAAGTTAAACTTCAGTGGGCTGAATGTTTCTCACCTTGAGAGGCAGCTGGATTTGCAAGATCACTCAATCATCACTCAATTTTCACAAATCCATTTTTGTCAGGCTTAAAGCTATGGGTTTGTGCCCTGAACGCAGAGGATGTTTCTCATGTTGATTTTTATGTCTCTCGTATGGGATGCAATCAGCATCTGAGCTGAACAGATCAATAACCCCATTCACAACCAAATAAAACTGGGTTAGTAACCCATTTGCAACCAAAAGTTTGAGAAATACTGTTTTTGAAATATTTCTATCCTGGTATACTAGTCAGATTTTTTTGTCATTTCCCCTTTTCTCTTTCTTTCTCTTATAGATTGCCTTCTCCCAACACAACAGTATCATGGACCTTGTCCAGTTCTTTGTGACATTTTTCAGGTGAGTGAGCCAAATATTTATACAGCTCAAATACACAAATTGTTTGTTTTAACTGTTCATGTTGCTCAGCTGTTAAGAAGTGTTACTCTAAATCTAACCACCTCTTCACTTTCCACTCCTGCCTCTCGGGCTTATTGAGTTACTTGAGCCTGTTGGACCAGTGCTTTTTTTTTTTTAAACCTGTACATGAACATGACTTTTGTGTTATCAAGGCAGCAATTTTTCTTTCCAAGTGCTAAATGAACCACAAGTAACCATTTGAATAGGTGCATATTGCTCTGCAAGTGCCGTCTAAGGAGAAGGCATGGGCAATCAAGATATGAGGGCTCTTAATGATTTTTCATCCTGAGAGCCGCGATGGAAATCTTTTCTCATTGAAATCTTTAAAAAGAGTCAATTGAGTTCTTTGAAAAGCACAGAAAGTTCCGAATATACTGAGAGGATGTGAGTATAATTGGAAAATTTGTGCTTTAATTTAGATACTGACATTTATAAAAAGGCTCAGTAGATCAGAATTGACGCCCTCTCAGCGGAGTTCCTCACAAAGCTTTGCTTGCTGTAGTCATGCCTGTTTGAAGATTTCTAATCTCTAATGCGATATCACGGTGTATTGGTCAAATCTTGTGCTTGCGATGAGTAAAATTTAAAAGGGAGGGGCTGAAAGAGTCAACGCTCCAATGGGAAATAAGCTTTATTTTCTAAACAGTTCAATGGTGTTTTTATTTTACCACTAACAACTATAGAGGATAATAAAGTAAAGAAATGAAATTTTGTTTTTCTTTTAATTTTAACACACAATATATAGTGTTTTTAAGAAAAGATGAATAAATAAATAATGCTAGACAACACAAATAGGTCTAGAAAGCTTAAAAAATACTGTGTGATAGGTGATTGGCTGATAGCGCTTCCAGTGATCGACCCCTAAAATCCTGACCGGGGTTCCCTGACTGAATACTGAGAGTCACTGACACAGGCCTCTTCCATGGTGCAGTTTCTGTGTGTGTTCGTTTTATTCCAAGGTGTGCTACCCCGAGGAGCCGTTGGACTAACTATTATCTGTGTAGGAGTCAAGGTGGGAATAGAAGACAGCCTTTGCCCGAGGCACCTGCCCATCATTGCCCGGTCCACAATAACTTTCCCCAAAAGCTGTCACACAATCAGTTATCTCCTGCCTCCATCCGATCAAATTACAGTGGAATTGACAAAATCAGGAATTCTTGGTAGGAAAGGGGAGAAGGACGGAGCTTATTTTATCTAAAATGTGTCTCTCAGCTATTTGCATCACTCGCACAGGAAAACCATATTAAATAGGGTCACAGCACGGGCACAGGAATGGAAAGTCTTAGAAGAGAAAGTCTTGAATGAGCAATTTATTTCTCTTAAAAAAAATGCTGTTTACATAGTATTTACAAAACACCATTTCATTCAGTGATTCATTTTCTTCAGATTTAATAAATTGTCATACTGGTTTGTGCTGCATAAATCCGACAGAAATCAACCCCAGCATTCACACAATACTTAGCATGTTTGCTGCCTGGCCTTGCGCATTAGTATGCATTGTATTTTTTCGGGTTCTTTTGTTCGTCTTTATTACCGTGCAATAGTAAATCCTCCCAAGTCTTCTCTGCATCCTCGGTGTCCAGTTCTCACTGACCCATAAACTCAGGAAAGAAGTGAAAGGCCCTGATGCAGTCGTACGCCGATGTGTGTGCGTGTGGGAGGTTTGAAGGGGATGAACCTGCGGGAAACATAATCAGCCTGATGACAAAATGTCACATCACCCCACAGGGTTTCCAGACCTCCTTGTATGAGAGATAGAGGATGAAGAAATGACGGCATGACTCTAAATAAGCTCTGTTTTTCTCCTACTGTTGTTTTCTCCTGTTTGTTCAAAAACAACCTCACCTTTTTCACTGCAAGCTTTTCTTACAGCACGTATTTCTTTTCCTCATTTCCATGTAGTTTTTTTCCTCTTAGTGACTTCATAAACAATTTTTAACCTGCACAGTACTACCTTGGTTTTAATCTAATTAAAGTCTGATTGTTTATATGTTCTGATTAGGTGCTGTTGAAAATTCTCTAATAGGATGCTGCGCTTTACTTGCAGTGGAACCCCAGGGTCTGATTTATAGTAATTAAAAAAATCAGCTTCATTCCAGTCACTCTTGCATGTGTCTGTATATCAACTATATGTACAGACACACATGCACATTAATGTCAATAAATCTTTACACCATATGTTTGCAAGTATTTTCTAAGAGACGTGCACGCACACTTTAATTATTCATCACCGACTGCAGTTGTGTAAACTGTTTTCTAAGCACCAGTCTTAATACTTTTAAAAGGTTCAGCCCTTATTTCCTCTTTTTTTCTGATAAGAAATAGCAAAAGACACGCTCTGTTTTTTACAGAGCTTCTTGGGTCATTTTTAGTTGTTTTAGCAGCCTTAAAAGCCTGTTGAAAGCAAGTATAGATACTATTGATTGTACTCCTTTGTGGCAACTGTAGCCTTGTGGTTGCAGAAATGTGCATGTAATTAAAAGACAGCAGCCCTGAGTTCAGTTTCCTCTCCATCAAAAGCCAATTTTCTTATGTTGCACATTATGTAACATTATCTCTATCACGGTGTTATAAAGAACAGTGGGAGATCAGCAAGCTAAGGAGAATTAATTATAATGTGTGACAGCTTCTTGTCATTCTTTCCTCTGGAGCATTTTTGGCTGAGCAAAAGTTCATGACTGCTTACTAGACCCACAAATCCACATATCCCATAACCAAAAGTGAGCGTATCTTTTTGTAAATAATTTTCCATTAGTCATTTTCCCCACCTAAGGGAGGTAGAACATGAATGATTGCAGAACTCCTTTTTAATAACAGCAGAAAGAACAGCAAAGTGGATTTAAGCCTCTTTACTGTCAAAAAATAGTTATGATGAAAGCCAAAAATCTGTCTAGGGATTTTTGTCACTTCTGCCACATGAAAATGTCATTGAAGCCCACACAACACTCCCCCCTCTCCCCCGCCCATTCACTGTTATCTTCAAAGGTGTCTAAGATGGTGCAAATACTTCTAAAAGAATGAAAGGGTTCCCAGCGATTGCACCTCTAAAATAAATTCTATGTGCGATGACAAGACGTTTGAAGCTCGGAGTTTACCATCAGTCAACACTTTAATCCCACTTCCCTCCTTTTTTTGTTTGCTCAGTAGCCTCCTTTTTACTTTAACTGTTTTTGAGAAGCTCTATTTTCCAAGTGTTATCGCTGTTTTAACAGGCGTTATCGACTTCTTCAAAGATCCTCGCCAATGGATTTAGCAGGTGTGGCAGCAAAATTGAAAGCCAGTTAAAGTTTAAATATCCAACAAATGAGCCCATGAAATCAGAGCTTGTCATGTGTCTCTTGTGAAATGTGCTTATTGGAGCAGATTGCCCATTTTAGGAATGTGGCACGTCCCTAAAGACGAGGGTTCATTGGTCATATTACAGTGTATGATCGTCTTTGTTGCTGGACATCAGGAACAAGGTCATGTTTCCCTCTGATTCACTGATGAGAGAATAATATAGAGGGAAATGATTAAATACTTGTCAGTTCACTGACGTCATTGCTTGATGTTGTATTGTGTTGCCATATGTTGGTACTCAACCTCAACATGTATGCCTAGCAAGCTAGCGTACTTGAGATACCTAAACCATCTCTCATACCAAATACTCCACTCAGACAGATGATACATGAGCCATTTTTCAAAAACTTGTCCCCTTAACACATAATAATCTTTACATTTTTATCTGTCATCGGGATAATGAAGTGGAAGCTCTCAATCAGTCATATTTTTCGATCTGGACCTTGCTGAATTTCCCTTGACTAATGATTTTACTGTTGGGTTATTAATTGAGGTAATCGGCCAAAATACTCAGTCTACTAAAACATGAGCGTGCCATCTCTTCCTGACATCTTGTCTGTTGGGTCTTTTTTGAAGTAAGTAAGAAACTTTGAATATTCAATTCCACTTTATTTTATCTCCTAATACTGTTATTTGAATAAAATATGAAGAAGAAAAGTAAAAATGCACATCATCCAGGAGGCAAAGGGGACCACCACACCCACCCCTCTCCTCAGATCCTTAACTGGTCATTGTGAAGCATTTTCCTTGTATTTCTTTGCTCAGAGTAAATTACTTCTGATAAAAGAAAATGTCTCAAGAGGGTTTGCAGAATTAGAAATATTGAATACCCGATGAAGGTGTAGTAGTGCAGTCATTTTTGGACCAAACACTTCTGGTGGCTCTCTGAGGATGTTTTTTTCACCAAACTAGCCTGTCGTTGTTGAACCAGTTCCATTCAGGGTTCATGGAACCTTGGTGCTACTCTTTGAACCACCCTATTTTGCCACCAGTTTTGAATGGAACCATTGTTACGCACAATAACCTGCACAGTCAAGTTCAGGTCAAGGAAAACCCGAAATGTTTGCCTCTACCTTAGGAACCTACCTTTCCAGTTGAGAACTAATTTATTATTGGAGAAATGCTTATAATGGTTCTAAATTAGCTGAGTGGACTGGAACAGAGCCATTTCCAAGTTGATGGAAAAAGCTTGAAAGATGAACAAATGGGTACAAGAAGTTTATATGTAACATAAGCTGCAAAAACACCTCTTGTACTGGAGGAGAATCAACTGTGATTCGCCTCTATTACAAGTAGTAGTTGAAAAGTTTTTGGAAATGGCTTTCTGAAAACCACAATCCTTTTCAGCTCCTGCAGTGTGGCCACAATAAAAATAGGGCTCTTAAAACTATGTTCTTAGAACTATGAAGGAGCTCCTTCTGTCCAAAAATGCCTGTTGCAGAAAAGAAAGCTCTTGCAACAAAGCAGAATAAACTCACCTGCAAAGAACATATGTGGGCACTTTTTTTTTTGAGACAGCTGTCGTTGGTTGAAGTCATCTTTGTTTGATATTGTTTCCTATCTTCCATTTCAGCTGCTTTCTATCACTTCTCCTGGTGGCAGCAGTGGTTTGGAAGATTAAGCAGACCTGCTGGGCTTCACGACGGAGAGAAGTAAGTCCATAAAACAATGTTTACAAACCTGCAGACACCATTACTCAAAAATGATGTTTCCATGATTCTTCCACTACACTTTTGAAATTTATAGAAAGTTGCATTTCAACGGATAAGTCTGTATAGATCAGGCAGAGCGTTTGTTTTCTAGTATGGGTCTGAAAATAGTTAATAGAGGGGAAACACACCGTGATAAATGAATCTAAAATGCAGTGAATAGTTTTGAGAATTTGGTAACAACAAAAATAATGAAGAAATATGTGCAGGATTAGTGTTGTGGTTTAAATCTGAAACCATCCTGAGGAGGCAAATGAATACCAGGTGTGTGAGCCAACTGGTCAGTTGCATAAGATGGATTGATGGTGTCACAGGCCTAAATAAAGGTTAAAGGTTAAGATGAAAAATTCAGATAAATGTGGATTAACATTAAGTCAACTGGGGGGAAAAAAGCATGAAGGAAGCAAGTAGAGATACTGTGAGTGACTGAAGGAAAAGGAGATAGAATGAAACATTAATATTCAGTGTTGGTATGAAAGATGGGGTCGAGAAAAGATGGGGATGAAAAGGGGGGTGGGTGAGATGACTGGCAGTAGAAATTAAAAAAGAGGGTAGGAAAGATGCTGTGTGAGAAATCGAGGAAGAGAGCTAATGTATGCAAATTCACCTCACAGCCGAGAAACGGCATCGGTTGGGGTGTTGGTTTCTGTAAGAGCAAGCGTCATTTCCATCTCTTCAGAGTGAATCCCACATACTCCTGGATGCTGTCTGATGCTCTATGGCAGGAAGTTTAATTTGGTTCACTTCCAGCCTTGTGACCGGCAGTCCACTAATAAAGCTCCCACAAATTATTTCCCCTTTGGGGGATGACATTGATAATCATAGGATCTGAATTTTATATCCTCTAATTGATATATAAAAATAAACAAGAATGATAGCTGCCGTGACAGTGAATCATGCCTATCCAAAGAATTAAAGTCAATAAAAATTAATGCAGGCAGATGGACTCACATCATTGAAATTCCGCTCACTTTTCCCGCCCGCTCTTGGCATTCCTATCATCTGTTTGTCGCTGCCCTTCAGCTGCCAGATGAAAATAGATAAATAGTTAAATAAAAGTCTCACTCCCTTAATTTCAGGTGATTGAAAAGTTTTGTCAAAATACTGCTGTTTTTTTACTCTGAGATGGAATTTTTTTGTTTGCCGATGACACATCGGTTAATTTAATATGAACGTGTACGTCTGTTGTTTAATTTTATTGCTCTAAGTTTGAGTGCATACTCCCCCCGAATCTGTCCTTTCAGTGTAAAGTTCAGTTCAAAGTGTAAGTTACCATATGATTTGTAGCCCATTTAGTGGCAAGGTTTGATATTTCCTTCTCTTTGAACCATAATTCAATTCATAAGTGAACCTTACATTTCTCGCTGTGCTCATTTTTCTGAAATTGAAACTAAACCCAAAAAATCCACTGAGTGCCACTCTGTTGGGATTCGTCACCAGCTTTTGTTGGCTGCGAAAGCGAAATTAGTTACAACCTGAGATCTGACCAGCCAGAATATGACATTTTGATCACTTACTGCGCAACACAAAGGCTGTCAACAGGGTTAAACCCTGTTTATTATTCATTTCAAAGTGTTTCACCGTCATGCTGAACAATTTTCTGGAACATTTAGATTCCCGGTGCATGGCTTTAGAAACCTGAGAAAAATAATGCCTTCAGGTTCTTGTTGTGGCATTTTCTGCTGCCCTACTTTTTAGTTCTAAACATATTCTGCATGTTGGTCACCTTTTCTAAAAACTGTGGCAGTCTAGAGGTTTTTCTTCAGGGCTGTTTTGGGTATTTCAGTCTTTAACAGCTTCTTGTGTGATAATTGTCTTTTTATCTCATCTGTATTCATTTTTCTTGAACTAGTTAAGGTCTCTTTTACATCCTGTTACAATAAATAGATTTTATACATGAAATTAGGCATCACTTGCTGAACCAGCTCTATTTGCTCCTATTAAGAGCATTAATGCTAATGAGTATCACTCACACCAAAAAAAAACAGTTTAGTATGATAATGTTTTTCTTATAACCCAAGTTGAAATAGAAATGGTTCTGCAGGTAAAAAGGATCCATTTATCCTATGAAAAACCCCCAATTTGGGTCCTTTTTCTCTCTTTTGTTTTATAAGCTCTATCGTCAATGTCTGATGGGTGCAGTCATAATTATTCTTTCTTTGAAAAGCTAGTCAGACAACAAGATCAAATTCCATCTATTTGTCATAGAAAGGAACTGCTTTGCTTTGGTAGTTCTGATTTTTTTTTTCCTCTCTAGTGACAGTGAACAAAAAAAAAAAAAAAAAAGTCTCCACTTTAAAGTTGGAACTATAAAGTGATTCAAAAACAGCTGTAGTGGTGTTATTTGGTAAATTTCTGGTGTTCATCTGCTCCTCAAACAATGGATTTGATAATCCATAAACCGACACTGAGATTGTTAGCAGAGGTACATGACGTTGTTGTCATGACATTATGTCATAATAGCAGTGTCCATAAGGCCTGCTAAAGCGCCACAGTGATCTCAAAGGGCTCGAGAGGAGCTGCCAAAAGCTGATAAACTGTCTCCACTCATGTCTTTTGAGTCAGCACTGATTGAAGCTGAAGACTTTTTGGCCAAAGTTTACAAAGTAAAAAAAAAATCTAGGGTGTGGAGCAAGAAAGAAGAAATTTGCGGTTACTCACTTGTGTTGAGACATTATTAATTCTTGTGTTATGTCAGATAAAGTTACATTAGTCTTATCCACTGGTGATCGGCTCTTCACAGAGCGTCGTGTCCAGTAAATTCGAAAGGGCTCACAGAAAACTGTGCACTTGTGAGGCTTTTCCAAACATGAAACCGATGGATTTGGACTGAGAGCTGTCTAATGCTCACAAGCCCCCATCCAACATAAGGACATGGAATAAACGGTTCTTAATGAGGCTTTTAGAGATATCAGAAACGATAATGAGACGCTGATCCAGCCAACTGGCATATGGATCTCTGGGACTGATTGAAATTTTGAATGTCTTTTATTGGCTCTCTGGTGCAGAATCTGTGTTAGTTCTTCTGGTTTGTGCTAGATCTAAAGAAAGTGTGTTTACATGGATCGGTTTTCTAAAAATTAGTGTTTGAACCTAACCAAGTGGGCATTGTCTGTGTGTGATGTTGATAATTAGCTGTGGGATGCAGGATAGAATAATAACATCTGACAGCCTCTCAAAAACTTAAAGCCAGGAGGTGATAAATGTGTATTTCTGATATTGAATACGTTCTTCAAAGCCAATCTTTGTCCATGCTGCTGCACTAATTGGATAAGTGCTTTCTTTTTAGTCGGGAGTTCGAAGGACTTGGTACCAAAGGTTCAACTGTAGTGTTTAAGTAATTTTTTAGTTGAGGATAGGTGACGAGACTTGGATCCTGAACGAGGAAACAAAAGGATGAAAAGACAACAGCTGTAAATGCCACGGAGAAGGCGCCAGCTGACCTCTCTGAAGCTACCTGTGGGGGGAAAACAGATGGGAGGGGGCGCTGACATTTCACGAGACTGCAACGCCGAGATGTTTTACACACAAACATAAGGATTTATCTAATGCAGCCCACCTCTCTCTTTATCTCTTTCACACACTGCTACAAACACACACAGAGACCCACTTCATACACACCTCAAATAGATGTCCTGACCATCGTACGCAGAGTTGATGTTTCGCTGGCTTTCTAAAAGCACTCAAAGCTGTTAATTAAAAGCTGTTACCACTGAAAGGGCCCTTCATTTTTTCTGTATGTTCTATCTGTATGACATTTATTAAATCCACTAGTAAATAATTGGCATCTTTTTATTGAAAGCTATCATCAACCCATAGAAGGTGTCCTGGCATTGACATCAGTAATGGCTGTGGATTACTACTGATGGCTTTTGTGTGAAGGCAGAAAAAGAGATGGATGTATGACAAAGGTGCAATGACAAAGTTCAGAGGCTGTGTCTGTTACAATTATAAACTGCACCTGATTTAAATCTCCCCGCCATCCCATTCAAAGGAGACCCCTTGTGCAGTGATATGCAGCCCCTTTTTGCTCCTCCCACTTGTTGAACACTAGTCCAATTCTGCAAACCTGTCAAGTGATGTTTCAGAGTTAATTCAGTACATCAAAGACTTGTCAGAAACAGTCTTGGAAATTTTTGATGGCACCTCATAAAGGCAAGTCAAATGTTGTCTATAATGGTTTGTCACTGATAATAACATGCTAAGCTAAGGTTGCTAACATCATAAACTTATGACCAGCTCATCATATTAGCATTTCCATCATGCTTAGACGTGGACATCAGGCTCGAACCCCTGCTGTGCCTACGCTTTCACAGATCTAATAACTTTGGTGTAAACTCTTTGCAGAATTTTGGACTGCAAACAGCCCATCTTTGAGACAATGCAGGGGGCCACGTTAGTGGGGGGTTTGTTGCTTCAGGTACTGGTGAGACAATAAATTTGATTCACGTAGCTGAAACAAATGAATTGATTCAAGATTTTTAAGGCTCATCAGGCACCACAACAGAACACAGCTGTTAATATTTCCTCATGACATGATTTTACATGCAGAGCTTAAGTCAGACAGCATGCAGTTTAAATCTCATGTTAAAGACACCTTTTTTATATGCAGGCAGCACGAGCCTTTGTGGAAAACTCAAGTATCAGTCATTTAATAATGATCAGAAACATTCTGATGTTGATTATGACAGCCCACTTGTCTTATTTGATGTAATGTGTTCGTTAACAAAACTGAAATGAACACATTACAAACCACATTATGTCTCACATGTCCCTCTGCATGCTTGGCAATGTCTCCCAGTCTTCCCTCGAAGAGCTCAATCAGCAGTATTGATTGCTACAATAAGATTATCCCACTTCTTAAGCCCCTGGTCACCTTGATTGTCCCTTGTTCAGTTTAAAGTTTGCACTCTAATAATTTCCTCGAAAGTTACAGATGATGGAGCGTAGCTGCTATCAGGAGTTTAACTTAGGTGATCTCCTACCTTTGAAAGCTTAGAGGCGTTCTCACTAATGAGCACAAAAGAATGAAATAGAGCAAAGTAACATCTAATGAATGTTTTATATTGGTTTCATATTTTATGTTAGAGTTTAACCTTATTCCTTTACGCAATCACGGTAATGTGTGTCGTCTATATTTCCTGATAAGTTCTGGGTAGTTCAGCCTACACAAAACCACTCAGCCACTGCAATCACATCAGTGTGGTATGCAGCCGCCGTCTACTACACTGGATATCTTCATTTCAGGGATCTTCAGTCCATTAATCACAGTGTGTGTGTGCAGATTCTGAAAGCGAGCATCAGTATGCAGTTCGGTTGGTCAAAAAAATGGAAATTGCTCCCAGAGAACGCATTTATTTTTTTGAGCACCACATGAGAACACAGTTTAATGTTTTGTATTTTTTATTTGATTTTTTTTTTTTTTCTATTTTGTCATGTTTTTTATTTTAATTTTATGATTCTGCAGCAGCGCCCGTGGGTAAAGCCAGTGATCTTTGGAAAGGACAAAGTGACCTGCTTAGGTGTAGAATACGCTCAGAGGCAAGATGACACTTACCCTTTTATGAAACCCCAGAAAAGGGAACAAAAAATTCTGTAAAAGACAAGAAAGATAATTCACACACACACTCACTTGCCAAATTAATCAAGTTGCATAGCAATGCGCTGCATGTCCACCCCTTATCGCTGCTGTGAAAGACTCCAGCTTGTATTCTTGACAGAATCAGTCTGTCATTGCACAAACGCACTTGGTTTTTACAGAGTTCACTCTTGCCTTTTTGTCATTTACTTAGTATTCATTTTGAGAATCTCTCCGCCATTGTTCTGGCCCATTGATGATTATACTCCCCAGCATATTTTTTAAGTGTGTGCCGGACACACAGCCATGCACTGGAATTCCCTTTGACTTTGATCACTTCTTATTCTTCACTACTTTAAATGAATTATGCAACATGATAAATAACATTACTGCTGTCTGACATTCTGGGGTGAGTGTTGTTAGATTTGATGTGTTTATGTTGGAAACCATCAGAACTTGTTTTCTTGTTTCACAACATCTCAGCTTGGTCCTCCATCCAGGTTTTATCTTTTTCCGAAAAGGGCAATATTTCTCATTCTGACCTGAGTTGGCCCAGTCGCTCATATCTGTAGGCTTGGTGTTGCTGGTTTGATGTTTAATAGTAGAGATGAACAACAATCTAACATGGGCCCCTTAAAAAGAAAAAATCAATCAGGTGATCAATCTCAATTTCATATGGCTGTTGTGATTTTTCTCGGCTTGACCTCCCTGAGGGCGAGTTTTCAGAGTGATTCAACAAGGCAGTTCTGAGGTAGAACCGACCTGAACTTTCCTCTCATTCACTCTCCGTCAGTGAGTCTCTGCAACAGTGAAGGCTTGCCTGCAAAGGAATGTTTGGGGGTTCAGAATGTTCTGCTATAACATATTATCTCAGAACATATGAACTTTTAATTCAAAAGAACACATTAGAGAGGAGAAAGACTCGGCTTTTGAAAACTATGCTGCACCATCCAGGTTGATATATGGTACACACAAAGAAGAAAACAATCTAAAGGACAACACATGAGCATGTGCTTCAGTTTTGTGTCCATGCATGATTGTGAAAGGTTGCACTTTGAAAGAGCTAGCTCCAAGTTGACATTGCATGTTAAGTGTACTAGTTGAAGTTTAGAGTTTCCAATCTTGAGTTTTGACATTCCCAGTCCCAAAAAATGTCCCCAAAAAATAAACTAGCTAAAGTTCATTTCTTTCTGTCTCTGACTGCCAAGACTGGTCATATTAAACTCAGTATGCGGTTCCAAATTTGATGTTGCTGACGTTTTAATTGTTCATTAAGAGCGTGTTATCACAAAAAGTGTGATATTTTACTGAAATTAAAAACCACCAAAAAAACTAAAATTAGAAAGTAGGAAACAAAGAAACAGCAATTAATATAACAGGCTGTGGACACTGGCGGGAGGGTGGAGAAGGGTGGATGAATATTTAAAAATAAAAAAAGTTTAAGACTCAACATATTTCTTGACATAGTTAATGTAACAATGGATGCTACAAACTACTAGTAACGTGTCATATTACTTTGTTACTGCAAAAGTAATGCATTACTGTTGTACATCACCTTTGTAACACTTGATTATCACTGTTGAATCTGCAAATTGAACTTGACACATTTTCAATAAGGGATTGTCCAGTCATGTGTGGCTGTTAAAAGAAATATTACTCTTTTACATGAAGGAGAAAGAGGGAATGAATTGCATTGTTGGTTGCTGTTTTTTTCTGTTTCAGTCTGCTTCTAATGCATCTGTTTTAAAGGTTTATTGACTATCAGCTATTTGGGAACATGATGTATAGTCAGCATGTGTGAGGTCTTTTCTAATTTAATCTCTACAAAAAGCCACAGATGATTGGGGCTGGGGTTGAAAAACTGCCTGTGCACGTCTCAGTAATGAGTCCCTGTTAGCACTCTAATATCTAATCAAGATTTTTTTTTTAACACATTAATTGAATACCACTATGTACATCACTCCTTATGTTTCTCCTGTTTTCACCCTCCACAGAATCGAAACAATGTGAGGAAAATGAGTGGATATTCTTTTTTGTAAACCTGTCATAGAGATAGAGTCCTTGATACCCCAGGATGTTGATTTTAAAGCTTCTTCTACAGACTCTTTTGTCACTTGTTCATTTGTACAATGCTATCAACCTCTCCAGACCTAATTTAAGTTTTGCCAGTTAATAGCCAGACTAATGAATACTTAATTATATTCAGGGTGAGTGACGGTGGGGGTCTGGACACAAGAATCTGAGGGTTCATTGCTACACCAAGGACAAATTTCTATTCAGGATTGAGACCACCAGAGAAAACGTTCTCACATAGTTGACACAAGCAGGAACATGATTTTATTATAAGGATAATATAAAATAATCAAAAAGGACTTCAACAGTCTTATAAACCGGAAAAATCATATATTTTCTCCTTCTTTTGTATCCTAAGCTGAAAGTTAGTATCATCATGCAGTAAAAAGAACACTGCTGAATTTTTATTTTAAACCTTATTTAACAGGGTGACTTTTACTCTCTCTTTTATGCCTCACCTCTTTAGTTACCATTGCTAAGAATTTTTCACACATTTAGTCATTGATTTAGACAGCAGTAGACAGAAGCAGACTTCCAGTTCAATGCTGATAACCATCCCTTCGTTTTCAACAATCACTGGCAGATTTTATTAGCAGTGCCTAGCTAGCTTCTTATGGTAATGTTAGCTCTATGGGTTCAAAACTCCATTAATTTTAATTTTTTATTTCGACAGCTGGCACATTTTAAAAAAGAGGATCTATGTGCTTGATTGACTCATACATGATATCAGGCTAAAACACTGAGGCTAAACACTAAGGCTAGCTAACATGTCCAGGCCACAAAGTTAGCATCCTTTTCATAGATCATCATGTATAAGACAGGAAAATAAAGAAACATTCTGCTTTTATTTTTTTCTTGAATTACATGTCTGATTAGGACGAATGTAAGAGCATTTCATCACAACATAACCCATCTTTGCTCACATTCTTGGACAAACAAAAAACAGAGGTTACAAGTTGCAAGTGTTAGCCTACACATAGAGTAGCATCCAGCTAAGGCTTCCACGCAGTGAGGAAGTACAACACAGTTGATGTGCTATTGTGAAAAGGGCTTTGTGTAGTTAGAAAATAAAATACCACCTGGGTATGTAAGTAATGCTGGGTTACTCCTCAAATGCTAGTAGGAAGCTAGTTAGCTATGCATGCTTACCTTTATATCTTACTTTTGAGCAGCCAAACTCTGTTGGTATCACATCTTTCACTTTTGCTCTTGTGTTTTTGGTTTGAGAAAAGCTGAAAAAAGAGGCACATACAGCAGCATTTAAAGAGAATGTCTATTTATAGTTGCTAAATTATGGTTGCACACTGGCTGCTTGAAGGAGAGCTTTAGAAAGTGGCGCATTTTTCTCTCTCAAAGGCATCAATTGTTGATTATCAGAGTACTTATGACATCCATCTAGAGTTTTTATTCATGACCTATAAGAAGTGTGTCAGTACTGCTTTTGTATGAAATTGTTTCTGTGTTTGTACACACATTGCAGAGCCATGTTTTTTGAGAAGTGCCATGGAAGGTTATGAGGCCAATTATCACAATGTGCTGATGTGATGTGTAATCTGAAGTACAATTAGATCTTAATGCGGCACACTTAAGCTCATCACAAATCCAATACCAATCAGTGATGTCCTTGGCACAAAAATGGTGGCCTGTTTCGATATTGATCAGACACTGCGTTGCTGATGAAAGTGTGGTGCTAGTTGTTTTACAATATTGATTAGTGGGGAACAGAGAGGCTATTATATGTTACGTTTAAGGAACAGAAATGGTTTCTCTCTGGGGCAGTGACCTAAACACAGCATTTCTGTGCAGAACTTTTGCACTTCAGCAGAGTTATTAAAGTGTTTTACCTTTTTCATTTATTTTTTTGTTTTTGTTTCATTTTAAACTAAGTTTTCATTTTAGTTTGGTTTCATTTAGTTTCCAGAGCAGGTTTTCTTTTTGCAGGCAAGTTTTTACGGTTTAAAAATCTTAAGTGTTTATTTAGTTTATGTATGTTTTAGTAAAATTTTATATTTTTTTCTCATAACATGGCTTTTCTTTGTTTGAGGCAGGAATTAAAAGTTGAAGGATACAATAATTTGTGAATAGGCTCAGTCATGTAGACATCCCAGCCTCAGCAAACATGCTATGTGCAACAGGGCTGCCTGGACAAAATGGACAAAGACTATTACTAAAGAATTTCTATATGTTTATTTTGTTTGTTTGTTTTTTATTTTGTTTTTGTTTTTTTGTTTTGTAAGTACACAATATATTTTCAGTTTGTTTTATTTTTCTGAAGTCTACTTTTTATTTTTTTAGGGTAAACTAAATGGTTTTCTACAGCTAATTTTAGTTTTTGGTCTAGATGAAATAACTATAATAACTTTAATTCCTGCTATTTAAAATATCAATGGTTCATCATGCTGTGGTATTACTGTTGTAAGCATCTCTTACTTTGTTTCCATGTTAAAATTTTTCTGTTATTTTCCTTGTTGATGTTTTCAATATTAATGGCTGAAATTCAAAAATCATTTAAACTTCATCACAAATCCCATATGTTTTGATGTTTTTTACATTAATGAATTATTGATTTATTTAAATATTTATGAAATATTTGCATTCATATATTATTATTTGAGTGGAGCATATTTCGCACTCCTTTCTATGATTTACTCATCTGTCATCTGTGTTTGACATTACAGCAACTGATGAGAGAACGTCAGCAGATGGCCAGTCGTCCCTTCGCCTCTGTTGCTGTTGCACTGGATGCCAGGGGAGAGCAAACAGAACTGTTGCAGCCTATGGTTGAAGTGAGTCCTGCTCCCTTACACACACACACACACGCGCACGCACGCATACACACACGCACACACACACGCACACACACACACACACACATACACTCACCCAGATACTTCTTCCATTAATGCAATAATACAGTGCAATAAAACAAAGTTGCATTGTAAGTAAAACTACATATCTGTGATGTCTTTCAAGAGTCTAAAACAAGCTTGATTCCTGACCAGCACCTAAAAACGTTACCATGTGACCCCCCTTTCCTTGTCTTTGCATAGGCATATGATTCAGACAGGCTTAGAATTGTAAGTGCTGCTACAGAAAAATAAAATAGCACATTGTTTAAGTGCTACTTAATTAGGCCACATGGTGCTTTAATCAACCAGCTCGTGCCCTCTGCTCACAGTATGTCCACCTTTAATCCACCCACATCAATGAGAAATCTTCCTGTGATGTCCTCTCTTTACATGTCCTTCTTCTTTAGATAAAATCGTCCTCTGCGATCAGGATGACAGACTTTCTGACATTTTTCAATTGCTTAAAAAAAAAAGGACATGTGAAGTAATGTCAGGATGCCAAGCTTTTATAAGATTTATTCATTTTTTTAATGGTGGCATCAGGCCATTTTAGTAATGTTCTCTTACTCCAGCCTGTCTTTAGCCTAATCTGTCCCTTCCGATTGATTTGTCCTTGTACCACTTCGTGCACAAATGCCTTTGCACACCTTGAATTTCTTGACTGTCCAGTTGTTCCTTTACCTCTTTGTTCCCACAATGTAAATACCTCCAATACAAACTGGAAAATAGAGAAGAAGTCTGGCACAAAGCACAGCCTCAGACTTGATGCCACATGGGATAAAAGCGTAGCCTCAAGCAATATGAGGAACTACATCCTCAAATTGACATCTGAGGACCAACAGTGTTTCTTCAGCCTCACCTGCTGCAGAGAAAAATAAAATCACTGTGGCAACCAGCAAAGAGGCACTACATTAGCTATTAGTGCAGCACTGAGTGGTACTCACCGTCCATTATGGTATTTTGAAGGGCAATGTAAAGAACAAAAGAGGAGAAAAACTATGCTTCTTAGCTCTCTTGAGTGCACTTTATTGTTGCACTTTTAAAGCAGTGAGATACAATCTGAGTTGTGTTGGAAACCACTTCTTTGCCGTGATTCAAGTAAAATGTTAATTACATACTTGTCAGTGGGAAGTGTGTGTCAGTCTGTTATTTAATCATTTATTCCAGCGCTCCCTTTCCTGCACAAAGTCTCTGTTCTTGTTAAGGTAGAGTCCACTGGAGAGTACTGCTGTAAACAACATCCAAAGCTGTTTTGGAAGTGATAACTGGGGGGAAAAAACTCACATCCCAAGTGTTCTGTTTGTCGACCCTTTCAAGATGCAGAGTGAACCTGCAAATGCTTGACTTTCAACGTCATTAGATGTCCATCCAGTTTTTTAAGGAAGTAACTATAAAAATATAAAATTACATACGTCGCATTAAAAATATTGCTGCAGAAAAAGTCTCAGAGCTCGCAGTTTTTTCAATGAATTACTTGCCTTTATTTAGCAGAAATTCAAATTACAAACTAATGTGCTGGATTTTTTCAGGGGAAACTACCAAAATTTACAGTACACGGTAAACTAAGCATACAAGTGTACAAACAAGCAACTTTCTTGCGCAAAACAAAAATGTTTCACTTGAAAGCATTTACAGAATATGTATGAATGACTGTGATGTTTTTACCCAGGAAGATCATTAAGTGCTGTTGTGTAAATCATTTTCCACTTTTTCAGTAAAAAAAACCCAACAAAGTGTCGAATTAGTTGTTAATTCCAGATATGCAGAAACCAAACAAAACAAAAAGAGGAATTGTCAGTTGAAAATGCATTCATCAGAACTCTTGTGGCTGCTTGTGTATTTGCTGAAGCAGCTGTGATAATCTGCTGCTTCTCTGCTATTTCCTTTTAACACTGACTGAGATATCAGGTATTTCTCCTTACATTTTATTAAAAATTTGGTTTTTAAATTTAAGCTTCCAGAAATCATTCCAAAACCATTTGCATGCATAAATCTGATATAATTGTGTATATGGAAGTACAATATCATACCCAAGTAGCCTTTTGCCATTGTTTTAATTGTGTTACTCTATATCAAACTCATTCTATTCTATTTTAAATGTGCAGTTGAGTGTGTTGGACCACATAGAGCTCCGTCACATGCCTTGGCACCAGCTGAAGGTGAACCATACGAAACAAGCCTAATTCTCTTTTATAAAGGTTAATTGGTCAGCATCTGGCACCACTTAGCTATTGGAAATGTTTGTTGATGTCAAAGAGGACACTGATGCCACGCTTGCATCACTGCTTTCATATTTGTCTCACCAGCTTTGTTTGTACTTTTAATTCAGACTCCACTCTTTCACAGAGTGCAGACAAGATGATGACTGCAGTGCAGGTCTTAGGTTTGCTCCAAATCTCCAGTTTTAGGGGGAAAAGTTCAGAGTAAATCTTTGAAAATCATAACCTCATTAATAACTGATGCAGCCTGTGCAGGAAACAACACACAGAGGAGCTGCAGAGCCAAAATGACCCCTCACACCCAATCCAACACATGAAGAAAAAAACATTTAAGACCTTTTTTTCTGTGACTGCACTGTCAACACTGATCTCACTGCATTTGTTAGTACCAGCTCTCTGTCGCTGATTCTTTGCAAACTCTCCAGCTGGTCTGAGAGAAAATGAATACGGCCTTTGTGCCCATTTCCTCCATTTTTGGTTGGTTTAAACCCCTGAGAGATGGACATTGCTTTATGCTTTAAGCGACCATGATGTCAGCAGCTGTTGGACAGAGAGCCAGCTGAGAGCCGGGGCCTCGATGTCACAGATGTCTCTATTCACTATGGCTGCCATTCAACATATGGAACCAATAACGGACAGCTAATATGATGGATGACAACTGTCAGCAGGGGAGAGGAAGGCAGAAACATTGTGCATGCATGTGTGTGTTTGTATGTGTGCATGCATGTTTGCGTGCCGGGATGGTTATGAATGGCCATAATACAGTCCTCACACCTGATTAATGCATAAAAATGCAGACTGTGTGAAGCTTCATTGGAAGATATGAAAATGGAAACAGTTATTTTTAATGCTTTGATAGAAAATGCAACCCTGTGATTGAAATGGAATGAAATGATAGATTAATGTTTTTATTTTCCTCTGAATTGTAGGAAGATGTTCCTTATCCCAGATAAATATAAGCATTTCACAGAGAAAATGAGAGCGAGCAGGAAGAACATTAACTTTGCTACTATTGCTTCCTTTCATGCAAATCAAAATGAGTTTTTTTTTTCTTTCTTTAATGGCAAAAATCATGGTGTTGGTGTGACAGTATAACAAACAGTGTTGTTGAATTGCGCACTATAAGAATAGTTGTCTTTGGTCTTTCAACAAAAAGACAGCATGGGAATAAAGCTGCATTTCGATCTAACTTACTAGTAATAATCTCTGCCAAAAAATACTCACAATATTTAGCCATGTCGCTGTGATATCGTCAGCACAGAGCCACTGCAGTGGCGTCATGGATGACCAGGAAGGAAATATGAAGCAAAGATGAATGAATATGATTTATGGAGGCAAAATAGACAAACACAAGTTTATTGACGTCTTGTGCTAACCATTATTTCATTCAAATTCAACTTGAGTGAAATAATGCAAAACACTATATGTACTTTTGTTGCTGCTATTTACATTTCACCAGACACAAATTTAAAAAAGAAAGCACAGAAATAGCCTATATATTGGTTGTAGGCTAGGCTAAAGGGTTATGTGAGTACATATTTTGTTTTGCAAAAATAACAAAGAAAAAAAGTACTATAAAACTCAATGTGCGTTTTTTTTTCTCATTTTAAAAGCTCAAAAATATTTTTAATTGAAACTAAACCTTGTAATTCATGTTCACGTTTCACCTATATTTTCTCAGTTTAACTGAATAAATGTATTAATTAAAGTAAAACTGCATATTTTTTGCTATAGGTTACTCAAATGTTTAAAGGTAATCCTAGTCATGCTTTTTTTAGAGACATAAAATGTCCCGTCTTGCATGAATGTATCTTACACAGCTGTATGTTAGCAGAATCACTTGAACGGTCATGAAATGGCTGTCAGTTTAATTGCATTTTTACTGTCAGCGGTAGATGTAGCATTTGCCTCTTGCTTATTAATGTACCTGAAAAGATGCATGAGAATATTGTGTCATGATCATATAGCCTAATTGGATCGAGTGATGACACAAACAAACAATCTGTCAGTTTGGTATACAGAAACATGCCAATACAGAAACATGTCTGTAATGCACAATATGACTCAGGTTTGGAATTGAATTTTAGTTTCCTGTTGTTTGTTTTCATGGTGCCTACGATGGTTTTGATCAGTGCATTAAAACCAGAATACTCGTAAATTAGACTTGGTGTGGAGTTTTGAAGATACTCAAGATAACTATAAATTAACTCTAAATATAACTAATAAATACACCGTTGTCGTTTTTACACTTGATCCACGGTTGCATGTAAATTAGTTCTAAGACTAATTTAAACCAAAGTGTTATGTGACTTTTATAAAAACACAGCACAAATGTTGGGCTTCCTCGAACTGTTAAACAGCTGATTTGTAATTAAAGTTTTGGTCCGTCATATTAAATGTACTTGCTAATTGTGGTTTGGTCCATTCCTCCATATTTTTTTTTTTATTTCTTAACCTTTGTCCTGCTCTCCATTCCCCTAATTTTTCTGTCCCTTTGTGTTAGTTCCAGCTGATTAATAGTACAGGGAAATGGAAAACAACCTGGCCAATGTTGACAGCATTCATAACCTCAGTAAATTATTTGAATTCGGCAAAGAGGGCTCTCTTTATATGAAGGACAAATCCAATACCTCTCAGAATCACCATTTAGGATAAAAGTTTGGAAAAATTGCTATGTTTGTACTTTAAAAGGCTTCGCAAAAAACATGTAATTTCTCTCTTTTTTAAAACTATATAGCAGATCCACTGTTAAGCTAGCTAATCATTAGCTTCATGTTCAGTTAGTTGGCTCCTGTTAGCTCCTGTATCCTGATGCAGTAGGAGTAAGTAAAATACAATAAGAAAAGTAAGTCACAGTCTGATCACATGGCAAACATGCTATATAAAATGACGTATGAATGCTTTATTAGACTACAAGATATTGTCCCTGTGTATTTGGGAAGGATTTAGCTAAGCATTGTTGTGCTAATTTGCTAAAATAAGCAGCTTTGCTATTGATGTCAAGAAATCTTACGTACACCAAAAGCTGCATTATTATATTTTTGAACATTCTTGTTTCTTTGGACTTTTTCTATTTTCAGTTCATTTTTTAGGTAATTTTAAATAAAGCTGACTTCTCTGATTTACTAAAAATGTTATGTTCTCATCCTCTAAGCACTCAAAAACGTCCCCCATTCTGTCCAAATTATGAGGTTTATTAGCATGATTGTTATTTTGGGACCTTCAAAGTCACTGAGTCACTCAGAAACATACTGTAGTTGTGAACTGTGGCATTTATAAAATGGCAAAACTCAATCGGAAGTTGCTTGGGGAATTACACGGCATGCTTCACAGGAAACACGATTGCACTTACTTTTGATTAACACTTTGCACTCACTTTACTAAGAGTGGGAGAAAAAAATACCATAATATTTTTAATTTTTTCTTTTTTTCTTTGTTATGTCAAGGATTTTTTTTGTTACTTAGCAGCTTAGACTAATCTGCATGTAGTTTTTGATGCTCCCTGTATCATTCACACACAACATAATACGTGTATTCAGTGCATCAAGGCTTTTGGAGTCAGTGCTCATTCAAAATACACAAATTAGTATCAGTATTTTGTTTTTTTTGTCATTAGCACAGGTCAAAATACAGAAAAAAAATCCAGTGGAACGTGTAATTTCAAATTAGTGCACCACACTCTTAGTCTCTCATGTTTTAATGCATGTGCTTGTGCATCCCTGTTTTTCTCTTTTCCGTCTACCGACTCTCTCATCTCCATTTTAAATTCAGCCAGACACAGAGAGGGGAAAAAAAAAGTCAATTCTGCTCAGACGTGTTATTATTCACCAATTTCTATCCCCTCATCCAAAACATGCTGTGAAACCCTTGACATTCATTATCAGGATGACATGTTTTTCACGCTTGAGACAAGCAGTTTTGGCCATTTACTCCGGTCATTGCCTCAACACGTGGACTGTCTGACAGGGACACACATAAGTGTTTTTGTTGTGTGACCAATCGAACTATTTGTCTCAGGAGGAGGGTGTCTGGTCTTAACCACAGCAACTCTAGCAGCCTAATATGGCGCTGATTGTTGGTCACAAAGAAGTCAAATTTAGCAGCATTGCCATTCGAGAGGCAGTGATTTTGACTTTCTAAGTGTGACTATCACAACGCTGGGCTGGTGGAGCAGAGGTATGTTAACAAAGACATCCAGGGTATCAGTGAAGTTCTTTAATTGTGCATCCTGACCATCGTAAAAATAACAAATCACTGTTATGAGTGTTGTCTGTGCAGGATACAGGGTCCTTTTTATAATCCATTGTTTTTACTTTCAAATCTAAATAAACCAGTGGAAAGGTTTATGCTTTTTGAAAAGTGAAATTTCTTTAAAAAGTTTTCTGAAACATAGTGTTTGAACTAAGTGTTATTTTGGCTTCGTCTCTTCCCAGGGTGCACCTAAACCGGTTGCAATGGAGCCATGTTCGGGTGGGAAAGCTGCTGTGTTGACCGTCCTCATGCGTCTGCCCTCTGGGCCTTCAGGCTTACCTCCACCAGGACAGTCAGGTAACACACACACACACACACACACACACACACACACACACACACACACACACACACACACACACACACACACA
>JAQMCX010000033.1:9609868-9739280 GCA_029814765.1 Acanthurus leucopareius
ACACACACACACACACACACACACACACACACACACACACACACACACACACATACACACACACACACACACACAAACACACACACACACACACACACAAACACACACACACACACACACACACAAACACACACACACACACACACCTTTTTTACCAGCCTGGCTGCACATATAGGTTTGTTACTTACACGTTAGGTGAATAACTTCCTCAAAATCCATAAACACGGTTGGCAAAAAAAAGGTCACTCGTATGAAAAACATTTCATGTCATATGGGAACTATGATTGAAATAATTAAGTGATTTCTGTTTTCAGGCTTGGTTGCACCTGTTCAGTTGACGAAGCCAGCGGCATCTAAATTAATTACTTCAGTAGATTAATTATGATGGTCAGCTGATGACATTTCACTGCAAACCAACAATTAGCACAAGCTTCCAAACTTCTCAGATCCTCGTGACCAGCAATTATACAAAGACATTTTGTAAATCTCTCTCTCAACCTGTGGTTTGTTCTGCTGTTTGTATTGTACCAGACACACGTTTACTATGACGTCTGCTCTTTTGTTTTATGAAAGTAAACAGGAAACTTATTGAATTCAATTACTTTTCAGACAGCAAGTGCTTCTTTAAAGAGATATTACTTCAAACATCAAAAACACACTGGATACAATTTATCTACAGCCTAAATTTATGTCCCAATTAAATAAAACAATCATCTTCTCCTAATTTCTGATGCCGCCACTCTAGATGTGACTCAGATGCCCCCCCAAAAAAAGGCTGAATTTTTAAATATTGTCACATTTATCTGCAGTGAAAACAACAATTTGTGGGAACTGCCTGTTTTATCTCCACCCTCATGTTTCTTGTTTTTTCTCCTCCTCCAGGACTCATTGTTGCCAGTGCGCTGATAGACATTTCACAGCAGAAACCAACAGATTTTAAGGACAAGTCCCTGGCTCTAAAGAACCGAAAAGCCCTTCCCCCGGCACATCAAGGCACCTGTGTCTGAGTCTTAACCAGTAAATCCACCGGGGCCCCTTTTTTTATACCGTCTGAGGTCACATTGTTCCAACATGCCACAGGTCCCAGTCGGGGGCCTTTGCAGAGACACAAGACACAGCTACATGAAGAAGATTTCATTCAGCTGCTACAAGTCAAGTTTTTCACTAAAACTTGCCAAGTCCCAAGAGCACAACCCTCCTCTGACCTTTACCTGTCCCTCTGCTCGACTCCGGATAAATCAATCTCTGGTCGCACGATCAGAAATCTGTCTCTAATCTCTGGAACAACTTGTCCTCCACCCTCTGGGCCCCAAATCTTGTTTTCCCTGCAGCTCGTGCAGTCTTCATGGCTGAACTTGTGCTAAGAGGAAACCTGCCTGATCATTTGCAGGAGGATCTGCAACTATTGAGGCTGCTCCATTTGCTCAGCATGAGGGGAAAAGCAGCGGTGACTGAACATTTGTGGGAGAAATGAAATTCACACTGTGTTGGAAGTACAAGAGATGGTTTTAAAAAATGGCTGGTAGACACCCAATCCATGCTGCCTACGGGGTTTTTTTTTTGTTCTTTTTGCTCGCCAACAAGTGGTATTTTATGGTGCTAAAGCGTTTTGTTTTTACGTCAAGCCTGATTCCTAAACTCAGCCTCACTGAGAGGACTGAACTCATTTTTGCCTTTCTTGTGGGGAAGCTGCTCGCTAAGCTAGGACTCCTTTCAACCCTTGCATCCTTGGGATCATAAACAATAGTCTTTGGACAACTAGAGTATTATGTCACACCACTTTTGCCAATTAGCACTACCAATTTTCTGTACATATGTATCATCCACCCAGCTGAAGCTAAAGTCTGTATTTTATGTGGAAGACTTATAAAAAAAATGCTGCAGAGACATAAGACTGCAATCACTACCAGCAGCATGAGAGATGCATCTGCAGACCAGAGGAGGCGAGACAAAGTCATCAAACTAAAGCTTAGAAAACTGCAAACTTAATAAAAGTTGGCTTTTTAGCAGACTGGAGGTTTCCTTTGTCACAAATCACAAAGAAACACTAAAATTCCGGTCAGTTCTTGACTCTAGTTAGTTATCATTTTGCTGTGCAACTCGGACATAAGCTTTTGAACTTGGCTGTGGACTGACGTGGTGGGTGGATGCCATGTAGAGGATAAAAAAAACCCCATCTGCATAATAAAATGAGACCAGGGACATTGAGCTCCTCTGGCTGTTTACTAGTTAATTTTGTAAGTTTTTTTTTTAAGAGTCTTCTGAAGCTACAACTTTATTCCCATCTATGAGTACAAGGAGTCCATTACCTTTTTTATAATGCCTTGGCTTTCCATGAACTCCTAAGGAGGGGGCATGTTAAAGTGCAGAGTTTTAAAAGCTGTCGACCATTTTTAGCCCCGAACTCCACCCTGAGCTGTACAGTGTCTTGTTGGAACAAATGTGAGTCTTTGTCACTCTTATTTCTGGAGATTTCATGTGTTTTGTCAGGTTTTTATGACAGAATGGCAAGAGATTATCATTTATTTTAGGGCCTTGTCACCTTTTATTATTATTATTATATATGATAAATTGTCTTTTGCTACACTTGTGAAAAAAAAAAGCATTTCTGTTGATATTTTGTTTTGATATTTAACAGATTCCTGTGTAATAGCGCATTTAACTTGATTTTTATCATTGATTTAAAGCAGATGTTTTAATGTCAGCTCTTTTTTGAATTGTGCATCTTTTAAGGACTGTATGGGCATTGTCTTTTTGTTGCAAAGTGATCATGATGATACATTTCATGAGGATAATATGCCAGCTAATGTGTTTTTTTTATTTTGTGTTCATAGAGTAATCCTATAACAGTGTCATTACACAGGAATCAGGGTCCCACTGTACCGTGAAAAAAAAAAAAAGATGATAAACTGCATATCAGTAATCTTCAGTGTATTTTAAAAATGACAACATGCCAGAAAATAAAAAAAACAAACAAACCTGAAAGCATTTTGTGCACCAAAGTCTTTTCACATACAGAAATTACAACACAGATATTGATTTTTTTTACAGTACATTATTTTTTTGGAGTGTCTGCGTCTGCATTTGTCTTTGTGGAGACTTTTTGTCCCTGAAGCTTAAACCTACAATTTGAGATCGTATTCCAGTGCCAAGCTGACCGCCTGATTGCTTCAGCTATAGATAATTACTCCCTCTGAAAGTGTCTGAGAGGGAGAAGCAAAAAACCTAGACCTGGACCTTAGTCTTTTATTTTAACACAGGAACAGTGAACACAAGCAATTACTAATGAAAGTGGATTTCTCAACATAGATTCTTCTAATCTCTCTAAGTGTGTTTGAATCCATATGATGAAATAATTCCTTGGCTGCTTCTTTCTGAGTATTTTTGTTGAAGGAGCTGCACCAAAAGCTTTTTTGTGAAGTAATTGGCACCAAGTCAGATACTGGATTAAAATGTGCTCTCTAATGAATTAAAAATTTAAAAGCATTCGCTCAAGTTCAATTTGGGAAGGGTCATATTGATTGTTTTTAATATATTTCACATAGTTAATTGTTCATTGTGTAGGATTAAGGAGGTTCTATCTGCACGTATCATGTCAGGAAAGAAATATAATGTGTTTTTAAGAGTAAGAAAGTTTTCATTGTTGTGTAGACACCAAAAAATAAGACATTTTCTGCAAGACCAACAAGGTTTTCCTGCCTGCTTAGAAAGAGGGGGGTGAGTAGAAGGATATTCAGTCAGGTGCAGTCTGCAACCACTAAATTCCATATAATTAAACACACTGTGTCAAACATTTTACATTTTCTTATCTATTTGATGAAAAATTACAATTCAGACATATCCTTGCACCCTCTTTTTCGTGGCTTATCATCTAATCTGTATTATAATGGTTCTGATAACAGAAGGAATCAGAACCTAAATGCAGGCTTAACTAATTTGTCTGTTACTCAGCAGTCGTGTTCAGAACAAGCAAATAAATGCAAAGTGGGTGAAACAAATAGCAAAAAGAGTAGGTTAACCATACAAATACATTATAAAATCAATTTATCCTGTAAAATGCTTAAAATGTTTCTAGCAAATCTCAGAAAACATCCAAAAGAAACACTGATGACAAGAGTTTTTTTACATTTATTTGAATTTCACCTGCAAAGTTCATCTCAGGCTAAAATATGTGACAAAAAAAAAGAATATGCTGCATTATCCTCTTTTAAAGATCAGCCAGATATTAAGAGGTTTGTCCTTCAGTGCGCCAACGACTTTCAGAGTGCTTGTGTTCCCTCTCCAGCATCAGTGGTGTGCATTTGAACAAGGATGCAAAGAAAAGGGTTGCAGCCTTCCAAAGTGCTACCCATAATCCTCATTTATACTTATAACAGTGTACTTATAAGCTGCAGGTGCTCTCGGAGAAAAGTCACTCCAGGTCCCTAAAGAAGTGTTCGCCTAGTGGGTAAAATATAATGCCGTTGATGGCGGGAAACCTGGCGAGATGAACCCACTTGTAACTATACTAAGGGCACATATATAATTTCTTCTTTTTGAAGATTTTTTCATTCATTGTACAGATTTTATGCAATGTAAATTCCAGTGCAATTTCGTACTATGTGGTCAAGAAAAGTGTCGTTTTGAACTCTCTCAAGAAGCAAGCATGCACTTTGCACAGAGGGCTTTCTGACCTGAACTCTTAGTTTGTCTACATGCCCTGTGTGCACTTCTGACATGTTAAAATCGGGGGGGTGACAGCTCTGGAGTTGACAGGTGGTTTAAGACCCCATTGTGCTGTGCAATTTCGAAGCGTTTGCGGCTGCCTGTCCTGCGTTTGTGAAGTGCAGTGCCTCCCCTGCTGTTTCATTGATAAGGCAACAGGAATGTCTTCAAAATAGCTACATTAGTGCAATTTTTGCCATTTGTGCAGCAGCCAGTGGAGGCATATATTGACTAATGATGCTAAGTAAATAAAACACAGTGTGAATAAAATTGCACAGAAAAATTTAAGGAAGACAAATGAATCCAAAACTTTAATTTCATGTAGATTAATATAAAGTCTTTAGAACGTGACTGAGGCTTCATGTCTGCTTAATATAAGAGGGACACTGACTAAAACAGAAAACTGCAATTAAATATTGAACCAGTACACCAACAAGCATGAACTGCTGCTCACTAAATGCTAGAAAAAAGCCAAAAAGAAGATTATCATTCATTCTGTTGCAGACAGGCCACAAAAGATTAATAATTTGCTAATAATTGCTTGGCCTAATTTGCTTTTTTTCAGTGCCTAACATTTAGAAAAAGATGTGCAGACAACATGCTGCAACTTGGAGAGCAGAGGGACGACAAAGTCTATGAGAGATTTTTTTTGTGAACACTTAAAATTAATTCATGTATGGCTGGCTGAGGTGTTGAGAAGTTTCCACATGGAAAACCTGCTATTTTTGGCCCTTTCTTAATTATGACGAGGTGTGGATGTTGTTCCGTTTCACAGCATGTGACAGCAAACTCAAAGTGTGAATCAGCTGATTTTTTTCTCCACACAGTAAGTTTTGACTAAAAAATGTTCACCCAAACAGTTTCTGACACTTCAGGTTTACTTTAGTTTATTAACGGACATTAACAGGAGGTGTAACTTGCTTTAAATTCATATATAAACACTTCCTGCTAAAATTGTACGTTACAGATAGTTGCATGTGAATATCGGGGCCAGATAATCGGTGATGTTTCTGAAAAAGATCCAGGAAGGCACTAAAATCTGAGTGCTTTTTGACCAAACAGGCTGGTGGCTGTTCCAAGGTGTGACTGGCTGATATTTTTCAAAATGACAGTGAAGTGAACAGAGGTCATCGCTAAGTACAGGAGAGGGATGTGCTGAAAATATTCAGAGCGACTGCTGTGCTGAACCTGAGTCACTGCTGGCACACTGATGTCCAGTCTGGTCCAAACCCTTGTGATCATATTGTTTGGCAAATATCAAATTTTATGTCTATTTCACCAAGCCTGCTGTTGGAGGATGTTCAAATGTTTTACCACTATATTGCACTGTCATGGTTTGAATTTTACTTTAGTCTCTTTCCTGTTTTATTTTGGAAGTTTTCTCCTTCTCCTGTGCTGTTTTGTTCCTGTCTCTGTTTGCTTTCCTGCCTTTTCCTGATTGGTGATTAGTCTCAGCTGTGCCTGATTGTCATCCTGTGTATTTAAACCATGTGTGTTCTCACTTTGAGTTGTCAGTTCAGTCTGAGTTCATTCACCAGTCCTGCCTTTATCCCTCATGTCAGCCTGGTTAGTTTTTTTTTTAACCCTCTTTTTGTATTTTTTGTTTGTTTTTGTGTTTTTCTTAATCTGCTCTCTTGGTTTCTGTACTTTATTGAAAGGTCCCTCTTTGTTTTTCTTTAGCTGCTGCTTCGGTGTTCTTGCTCCTTTTTATAAATTCTGAAAACTTGACATGCTTCAGATTTTCTCTGTTTTGTTTAGCTTGCCACACACATATTTGAGTACTTCAATCATAATTCGGATATTTTGAGTGTGTCATGTCGAGATTCTCCTGCATGTGTGAGTCGGGCACCATGACCTCCAAAGCATTTTTGAACACCAAGCCTGAAAGAGGAATTATGACTTCAATGTTCTCTAAAGAATGGAGGTTAACACCTAATTACACTCTCCTATCTATTACAAACTATATATTTCAATATATTAGCATTAGTAAGCTTCTTTAGTCATATAGTTGCATAACTAATGTTTTCAGAATGAACAGTGTTAATATATCAAACAAATCAAGCTGTTGCAGTCATATGTCAGAATGCTTCCCTCATCAAGTGTGCATGGTTTATTTTGAAAAATTCAACATCTTCCCTTCCCATCCAGCAGCCTCTGAATGAATTAAATTAATTATTTGAACTCATCATTCAAAGTTGAAATCTCAATTCTGATTTACGACTCTTATCTTGATCCTTCTAAGAAAAACGGCTAAAACACTTTCATCTGTGTTTTCCTCCTCTGCTGAGTCAAAACACTGTCTCACTGTGTCTTTTTTTATACATTCGACCTCTAATTCAGTTTCCTCTCTTGTTGCTTTTATAACATTACAAAGTGTTCCTGAGATTAATTTGATAAAGTAGAGGAGACTTTGACTTTGTCTTTCACGTAAATTGTCAAAATAAACTTAATTTTACCACCAGATGGCACCACATAAAAAAATGTGCCTGCATAGTTTAAATATTGTACATGATACAAATCTGTGGTTAAGTGGGTTGCAACAACTGCATCAGAGTTCACAAATGCATGTATGTGAATTTATAAATTAAGTGTCTGATTAACTTATGATGGGAGAGTATGGATTTTTTTTTCTTGTTTGTCTTGGTTTGTCTCCAGTAGACCTATATGATGGTGATTAATCTGTCACTTTCAGCGATATAATTCATGAGGGAGTGTCAGGAGACAAATCTGCCAAACCATCCAATATAATCCTGTTGGATGTATTTTTTTTCCCTCCTGCTGGAAGAATTTGGATGTTTATGCACTTTGTGAATCAAACTGTCCTGGCCTTAACTTCAGGAGATATTAGTGTCAGTGCGCATTTCACGCTATAATGGAGACAGCTAAAGAAATAAAAAAAAAACAAAGATCTGTGGTGTTGATGATCCCACTATAATAAGTCCTGCTCTCTGACATGAAATCACTTTATAAAAGGAAACATTTAACATCACAGTGAAAAACAATCGAATCAAAGAATCAAAAAGACTGGGACCATGGTTCGTTGTGTTTATGTACAATACCTTAACACACCTTTTTGACAATTAATGGCAAGGACTTTCACAAAAAGGGCTGCAGAAATAACCCTGTAACAGCCTCCCTTATTACTTCTGTTTCAACATTCGAGCTGTTAAAACTGTATTAATGACACCTAAGTTAGAGCTTGTTGTTAATTTATGCTGTATGCTGAAGCTAAAAATAATCTCCCACATTTTTGGAAAGTCTCTTTTTAATTAGGCTTATACAGCATTGCACAGCAGATGTATGATAGCAGCCAAATATGCCTCCCACAGCTTCAGACATTTAAAAAAGCAACTGATGCTGCACCATAACAAGTACATATAAAATATACCATTGCACAAAATAGTCAGTTAAATGTATATATTAGTTGGAGTTTGTCAGAAAAATAGATTTAAAGAAACTATAGTGGGCATAGGATTATTTTTAAAGGCTACATTTTTCGTGCCTTTTGCAAAATTGCATTTTCGCTGTGCCTGTTTCACCTTTTAAACTAGGTAAGGTAAGCTTAGCTAGGTAATGTTAGCTTAGCTGGTAGTGATGAATTATATAACTTTTCTCCGCTAAAACTGAAAACTTTTCCAGGGCTCCCCTTTTTTAAAAAATAAAAATTATGGTCTTTTAACTACTAACAATATTAGTTCTCAACTAAACTTTTAACAAGGTTTGCCGTCTGAACTGCTCACTCTTTTAGCCTGTTATCCTTAAGCTAGCAGCTGCATTGCTTGCTAACAAACTGCTTTGTAACTTTTGATGTAAATACGTACCACTGAAAATGTAGCATTATAAGCTAAGTTTGTCAACTAACAGTGCTTTCCTGTCTCTTTAGGACAACTTTGGGAAGGAAAAGTCATATTTGAGTGGTTAGCTCTTAGCCTCAAACTTGCCAAAGCCTGAAACTGCAGCTTTTTCCTGTAGCTGTGGAAAACTTTGGGATTAGCATTACTCTGCTGAGATTTGGAGGAAAGCTTCTCTACAGCAAGGTAAGTGAGTTAATATGTGTCTCTTCAGTTTATGTTTGTGTCTGGGAACATCAGGTTATCATACGGCAGCTCTTCATGTGCTTTGGCTTCTGCTTGGTGCTAATTTATTCTTTTATTTCGCTGCCTACACACAGTATGTGCAGCATTTGCCTGGTATTATTTTTAAGGCTGAGCTTATTTGTCTTTGGCTGTTTGACACGTTCATTATGGCATTTTAATATGCATAGTAGTGAAATGAGAGCTCATGTTTGTAGGCTGGAAATGCAGCACATTTCTCTGTGAAAGAAGTTAGTTTAACTTTGTTGTCTTCCACACACATTAATATTTCTCTGTTGTAATATCTTTATGGCAAACCTAACATGGCTATTGTCACAGAAGATACACTGTTATCTACACAATTTCCCTACATACTTCATATCTGCAAAGCATCCGAAAAATAACTTAAATCACTAGGTTTATGTGACAGCTTGCTTTACTGTTTTTCATATCATAATTACATCTGAAGAGCTGAGCTCCTGTTCTGTGGATTACACTGCTGCTACACTCAGCTGAACCCATTGCCAACCTTAAAGCTTTATCAATGCACGAATGGTCATCTGCTGCTTGTATTTAAGATAGCTCCAAAAGATCATTCTTGAATATGTTAAAATTAATAATTGCTATCCGCCTTATATCTGACATGTTTTGCAGCTGCATAGACGGATTGGCTGGATTTAGATTTATCACTTCACTGAGCACCACCCTATATTGTGCTTGTTGCCTGATTTGCTCAGGCAGGAAAACAGTCACATGCTGGCGTCTGGCTCTGGATCCGGTTTGCCTTTGAGGAGGACTTGTGGGAAGTGAAAGGGTCAGAGCTTAGTTGCCAAATATCATCTCTGTACATATTTTGTTTTGACATAACAAATCTGTTCTATGTGAGTTGTCTGCTTGCTGATATCAAATAGCCCGAAAACACAAGGTTTACTCAACTAGAGTCGTTTAAGGTGTCGTGTTTGTGCAGCGATTAGCCACCAGCTGGGTGTTCGGCCCTTTTTCATGAAGGACATAGACACTGTGTCAAGGTCTCAGACGTTAACAGCCATAAGCAACACTGCCCTCAAAATAAAATATACCCTTAAGCTTGACAGAACACATTTGCAGTAGCAGGAGGTGATTTCTATTTTGACATTATGTAGTAAGAAAGCTAATTAGCACTTTCTGATGAAGTGGGTGTAAACTTAAAAGCAGCCAATTTGTGATTAGATCAGAAAAAGACTGCTATATAAAACACACAGATAGAAGGCTTGTTACTAGTTGGAAGGAGAGACTGCAGACTCAACCTCTCCTGGAAAGTAAACCCCCATCAGTGATTTAAATGGAAGATGGAGCAAATTCTCGTGTGGGAGAGTCATTATTTGATTGAGGACAGCTGGTGTCATTTTCTCTAGTTTCACCCCAGGTTGGCCTTTGTGGACGGGTGCTCTCCATGGTGCTGAAATACTGGCTAAGTAGCATGACAGTCTACAGTTTTGTGCTACGTATTTCTCACATGAATGACCCGAGTTTTTCAGTATGAGCTTTTTTTTAAAAAAAAAAAACAACCCAGATATAGTAGAATGTAAAATGGATGATTACTGATCCCGACTGAAGATATGAGACTATGGGGATCTCTATCTTGGACTGAACCCTCACCCGGTGGGTTAGTGAAAAACGAGAAAAGAGGAAATTAGTTGGCCTACATTAAGTTTTTCTAACCATATATAACCTAAATAATTGACTGTTATGTTTGTTTCCAGATGGTCTCACCAGGTTACATTAATCTTACATAATGCCTGATACTCAATTAATGTTGTAGTTTACAGTATGTGAATGATTTGCCCTCAATTTTTATAATAAGTAGCTAACTACTTGTCTTTTATTAAGCAGAAATACCAATATTTTCAGGTTCCTGCAACTCTAATGTAAATATTTGCTGTATTTCTCTTATTTATAACAATTTATTCTCATGCATAGCAGAATAAAGCTTGGGCTTTTGATTGGACAGAACGTTTGAAGATGTAATCTTGAACTCTGGGAAATTGTGTCGGGCATTGTTCACTTTTTTTCTGACATTTTCATAGATCTGAACATTAAGAAAACAACTGACAGAATCAATACTGGAGAAAAATCATTAGTTGTATTGTT
This sequence comes from Acanthurus leucopareius, assembly GCA_029814765.1. Classification (NCBI taxonomy): domain Eukaryota; kingdom Metazoa; phylum Chordata; class Actinopteri; order Acanthuriformes; family Acanthuridae; genus Acanthurus; species Acanthurus leucopareius. Next base: position 9,620,776 of record JAQMCX010000033.1, read on the forward strand.
GTACAGCCTTCAGCCTATTTCAATTCACATTTCTTACAAAAAAGATGATGACTTAAGTGCTCAAATCTTATAAAGGTCGACACGGGTTAATGTGTCTCTCTCCAGCCTGCACATTAAAAGGTCATCTCCAGCTCTGTCTTTATTTACTCTGGTCTGTTTTCTTAATCCACCCAGGAATTTAGAAAGTTTTCAGTCTCTTTCATCTTTGCAGTCAAGTGCAGCTTATGGTTTTGGCTTCTCTGTGCAATCAGCGAAAAAGCATTATTATCTCTTATCTTTGCCCCTGCACTGCCCTGGAAAAGATGTTAGGCGAAGCACCTCAAAATAACTGACGCTATGGAGTTTTTACTGTGAAAAGTCAGGCACTCCTTGACATTTGGGCACAACAACAACAACAAAAAAACGAGTAGAAATGAAGTAAAATTGCTGCTGTTCTCCTGGTTAATGGAAGAGGTGAAATCCATAGAGTAGTTTTCGTTGTGCTGGAACAATATTTCTGTTGAGGTCAAACTAGAGTAATTAGATGTAATCCCTACCAGGCGGTGCTGCTATGATTGAACCTTTTTATACGTTTCCCTTTAATCTATGCCAAGGGTGAACATTTGGATGGAGTAGACCTGCACTGAGTTTATAGTTGTGGGAGGGAGAGTCCCAAAACACTATCTCCCATCACTCAGGGCTTTATGGCAAGAGAACAGTAAACCTGGAGAGCAGTAATATTTATCGTAAGTTTAACGACTACTATTCTTGTCTAGGGGTGACTAGTATGTGTGTTGCATTCTTAAAGCCTCAACAGTTGGATTGTAAAGTGGTTCACATCACTGGTTTAATAATGCTACAGTTAAATCCCACGGAAAGGGTACAAAAGTGGACAGTTTGAGTATACCGTGTTATCATTTTGTCTCATATCAATTTTTAAAAACAGAAGCAAGTTGAAGATTAGCTTAAAAGAACAAGCACAAGGACAATGAACAAACGAAAATAAAAACAATGTTATTTTTATTTTTGTTGGTTTGATTATGGACTCCTGCAGTCTGCATGTCAAAGTGTCCTTGAGCAAGATACCGAACCCCAGATTGCTCCTGATAGCTGTGTCATTATAGTGTGTGAGTGTGTGTGTTTTTGACGAGCAGGCTGGAACGTTGTATGAACGCCCCTTCCATTAGTGTATGAATGGGTGAATGCTTGCCGACATGCATTGTAATGGCTCTGAGTCATCAATACACGAGTGAATCAAACTGTCATGTGAAAATGATGTCTACCTTGTGATCTGAACTCTCCCCAGAAAGTAAATAAGAATATTTCCTAAATAATGATTCCTTGAAAACGCACATTTTCTCCCAAATTAGCACATTAGCATCTGTCCAATCACGACATTCCCCCAGTGTATCAGTTACTATGGACAGTTGTGGTTTCATGCGTAACATGAGGAGGATATTTGAGCTCTTTTCCGTTTTATGACAAGTCTAATAAATCTTAGGCTCTCTAGGTCAAGTATTCCATCACTTTGTCGAGACAGGTAGGCCATATTCTTGGCGAGACGTGTCCCCCTCCAGTCCACTAAGCAGCCTGTCCTCTGTGGGCTGCGTCCTTGTCCGCCTGTGTCACTCCACACCGGGACTGATGTGATCTGACTGACAATAGCAGTCTGTCTGCCAGGTGCTATCTTGTAATCCTGCTTTACAGGAGTCACTACTAGCTGCTAAAAAGAAAAGATGGAGAACTGTGGGGGGACAAAAAGGGAAAACATGAGCCAAAAACAGGATGCATCATCTGAGGTTGATTGCAGAAACCAGTATGAGTCACCGTTCACCATTTTTTATTTCAGCTGTTTGGCAAACACTGAACAGATAACCAAATTTTTCAAATGTCTTTCATGTCTAATTGTACATGAAGGTGGCCTATAAAATCAAATGTCTCCAAGTTTATGCTGGTAATATCTATAGGTTAAATTAGGTAACCAAAACCTTTTTTTGTGGTCAACCTTAAATCTGATCCACAACCTATAAAGAGGTGCTTCATTACAGGCTTTAGTTTAAATGTTGAGAGGGATCAGACTCAAACAGACACATTTTACACATTTTTTAAAATGGCAAAGATGTTCAAAAACATGTTTTCAGTGTTCATCGCCATTATGTGGTACATTCTTTTAATGTCTTCAATAATTAAGGTGTCGTTAAGTTTATGATAAAAATGTGAGTGTTTTTTCATCTTCTCTTCCATTTCAGCAGTGATTGCTGCAATTAATGTCAGATGGCTTTTTTCTCTCGGCGTTTGCTCTGCTTGTGGGTAAATGTATATAATCTTTGTTTATCAAACCCCCTGTCCTTTTGCCCTCAGCAGACACAAATTAATTTGAAAAAACATAATCAAATGGGGGTTGCCATCAAAACAGATACACTTTCAGTCAAACAGAAGAATAACATTACTTAGTTTTAGCCATTGACGACACTTTTGTAAATTCTTTATATTTTTGTTGCTGTTACAGATAGTTTTATACTCTTAAAAATACTGTTGAAGTTAACATTATGCACTTTTCCATCAAAATATAATCACACAGTAAAGTCATATCTGTAACTACATGAGTAAAGAACCATACCCAGGTTACATTTTTATAAATCATAGCTACACTGGATAAAGCTGAGAGGTCTAAGTCATCAGATAGCAACAAAGACTCTCAAAAAACATTACAGACAATATGTTACAAGCTAACCGCAGCATACAGTAATAGAGTGTACACTTTATGTATCATATGCAGAAAATGTCCCTTTAGAGGCAATGCGATTGAACCACAAAACACCATAACAATCAAATAAATCTACAAAACTTTTACCTACTGAACATGTAGAAGAGAGAATTTTTACCATCTTCTGGCTGATTATGTCTTTGTCCTTTGAGGATTTTCTGACAATGTTATCAGCTTTTTAATTGAGTTAAAATGTTGCATTATGAGTCACGTTTTATACAGTGTGTTTGTGAAATGTGTTAATTGGTCCATAGTGAAATACTGGAGTACAGTTTTAGATCAACACCTAAGTTTTCTTTCCGCTGAACTAAAGTCAGTTTATTGGCAGGAAAAAAACTCAAAAGCAGAGAAATGATCTTTATCCTCACACGGCCGTTCAGCTCTGTGGCAGTCCGTTCAGTCCGCTGTGCGCTGGCTGCACACATCCCAAAGAAGTGGATATATTCACATGTTTATCAGATCCGGATCCCAGGGGTTTAAGTCCAAAACACGAGTTTTCCCAGGTGTGAATCTGATTTTTGAAGTCACTGAACTGTCCCCATGAGGCATGAGAGGCAAACAGGCTGATACCTCGGCCACAACTTCAGCAGGTCTGTTTTCAACAGACAACAAGGAATTAGATATGTTTCCCTCTTTTCAGTGCTCTTACCACACTTTTTTAAAAGAAAAATGCAGGTGTAAATGTCTAAATTAAAATGAGTTAAATCACTTTTTGAGATGAGACTGATGATCCCGTAGTCTGAAGGTCCTACAAAAGCTGGAAGCCTTCAAGCAGTGATAGTTTGGGGGTTAAAGCAAAGGCAAGAGCGAGGGTCACACTGGAGGGGAGCAACTCGAGTTCACCTGCTGAGCTTCTAGGAATGGCGTTTGAGGCGCTGGACTCATCCAGTTCCTGCTTCTGAGGACAAAAAACAGAGTTTCAGTGTTTATATGGAGTGAAAAGTTTACAAGTATATTTAGAAATGGATTTTATTTCTGGGCTTCACCATAATTCTGACATTTAAAAGATCACTACAGTGGTAGCTTGTATAACTAAAATCAAGGCAAGTTTTCTCATAGAGATGGCCTTTAAAGTCAGATCAGAAATGTTCTTCTCCTTTTTCCTTTTGATGATGTGAAAAGCAAATTAAGAGCACTGCACACTGAACAATATACTGCAGTAAATATAGGAAAAAGTTTTTCTCCAAGGCTGAGGGGGAAAACTTGATGTAGAGGTTTAAAAACAAATGATTCTTTGTCCGGTGAAAAAGTAGATTATAGAGCAAATACATCATGATGAACATGAAACATGTGAGCTAAACATTTACTGAAGCCACCACTGCTCTGAACGGACTAAAAAATAGCTGTAAACATCAACATCATTTATGTGCAGAACCTGTAAGGGAGACGGTTACATTTCTCAAATAAATGCATGAGAAACATTAGGTTTGCACCATTGTTTTCCATCAGTTTATAGCTTATTGTCTTCTTCAGCAGTGGTTACTGGAGGAGTAACACCACCCAGTGAACCAATATAATGGATTGAAATGCAGATTTTAATTTGCATATTTTCTGGAAATTTGGTCAACATTTGGGCCACATTTTATGTAAACTGATCTTGTGTCTCAGTGGTTAATCTGTGTTGCCATATTTATGAACTGTTAAGTAAAAAAAGTTCAGTAAAGAAATTTTTATATCTTTCTGGAGTGTTTAAAATTTAGACTTGAGGCCTTACCATTACTGGACAAAGTTTTTTTTTTTCAACTGTAAGATGTTGTCGTAAGAGCATATTTTAGTTTTTTAATGACTCAATTAAAGATGTCCTTATAAAAAATATTTATTATTATGTCTCTGTAGTCATTATCATTATTGGCCTCACTAAATTGTATTGTTCCAGCTGGGAACTTTGGATGACAAGCAGAAAATAAAACAGTTCTTACCACACACAGAGCAGTATCCACCGTTTGATTCGACACCAGTTTCTGGGCCTGGAAGGAAAAAAATAAGCAAATAAGTGGCAAAGCTTTTACTTTTCATTCTTTTTCTGATTGTGTTTGGCTGTCTTTCAAGATCACAGACTGGCTGACGGTGCTGCAGGAATGCTATGAAATATACAACAGACTGCCTCATCGACATTATCATTTATTTAGCCGGCCCCAGTGTAGTCAAATGAAGAAAGTCTCTTGGCCTCAGAGTTGAATTGTAAAAAGAAGGGCACAGTCTTCACAGTAAGACAAGGTCGAGCGAAAATCATTAATGCATCAAACCAAACTTCCACTGCAACAGTTTTACAGCAAAAGATACACAACAATGCGATTTATGATAATACTTTCAGTGCTCACCAATTCCAATAGTTTTGAAGTACGTAAACCTCTTTGTATAATCATCCTCCTTAAAGAAAGTACAATTCAAGAGTGTGTGTGTTTGTCTGTGTGTGTGTCTCTTTGTACTCAAGGTTATGACAGTTTAATACATTAAAACTTTTTTTTTCTCAGACAGCTCCAACCTTTGCAGCCGCACATTAAAACACCCTCGCACATTTGCAAACACACAACTTCACACACACACACACACACACACGCAAATACACACTCATAGATACAGAGATGGAGCACAGAAAATGATAAAGTGACTCTACAGTGGTTTGAGAACATAATAAACACTCCACACGTTGGTTCATAAGTAGAAATATTTCTATGAACCAGGATTCTGGAGAAGAATGATTAATTGCTCTATAGGAGGTCTTTTCCTCTTGGAGGATATTTTTTACTGGTGATAAATCATATTATCGCTATTAAAGGCCAATGTGATAGATTGTCTCACTTATGAGATATCATCTTATTTAAAAATATAGCCCCACAGTATTTATCTGAGGAGAATAGCAGAGGTCTAAAGTGTTGGTGAAGCCAAAAATTCGAGAGGAGCTGGAGGACCTCAGGCAAAACATGCAATTATGATGTTAAATGTCAAAATCAGCACATTGAATTGATTTTCTACAATTACCTTTGATATTTCAAACACTAATATCCATTTGCATGTCATTATACGTGTCTGCTGTGAAAAGTTCTGGTAGCCCTCATAAAGTCACATCGAAATCAGGGTGTCTGAGATTTACGTGCTCATATAGTTAGAATATGTTAAAAAGCTTTTACTAACTTTTTGTGAATTTGTAAATTACATAACAGAGCTGGCAGGTTGTGGAGCTTTTGATCATATCACACAGTGTTCATCTGCAGAAGGTTTGAAGTATAGATATAAAATTTAACATTTTCTAAGCTTTAAAGGATTTCTGCTCACATCCACCATATTGCATCTTATCCGCTTAAAGTGACTAAGCACTCCTTATAAACTTTTTTTTTTTTGACAGGCTATACATTTTTAAATTTGTTAGATTACACACTAACCCTTATGCATAAATTTAGTCTCCTGTTACAAGTCTTTGCATTTAGGTAATCTAAAGAGGCGACAGTATTCTCCAAAAATGTAGATGTTAAAGGCTTAAAATTTAAGATTTAATGTTTATTCTTGACCATAGATAAAGTATTAAAAGTAACCGTCCCTTTAGTGGTAAATTTGAGCCATAATTTCATGAAAACTGTACAAACTCTAACAGAGGGAGATCATGTAATATGACCAGAATCTTCATAACAGCAACTCAATGGACCTTATGGTGAAATTGTTTGATCAACTACAGTTTCCAAGGTCAAAAATGAACATTATGATCTCTACTCTGCAACGGTTGTACTTTTATTTAGAGTCATCCAGTTTGCTAACAGCAGCTTTGCTGGAATGCAACTGTGTCAAGTACTTTTTAACATTGAGGAGCAATGCTGGTGCATGTGCAGCATGTGCAGGCATCAGAGATGTTGACTGAAGTTTCTGTCTTGTGTCAATAATCTGCATTGACATTTTTATTTGACCACAAGTAGCTACAGTTATTATAAAGCTCACAGGGATTTTGGAAAGCAAAAACCTCAGTCTGAGGGGCAAAAAAGTGTTGTGCTCACAATGATACTGTGTCTGTCTGTGCGCACACACACAGACAGACACACACACACAGTCGCAGTGACACTACCCTGTGGGCCATTTCTGATGTTACTGTGGCAACCAATTAGCTTTGACATGACAGCTTTGGAAACTCTGACTCCACACTGACGTCTCATCTTTCTGCCCAGGAGGGGGGATTCTGTGCATGCCATCATAAAAAACCATTCTTGATGCATCAAGGTGACACAGCCAGACATCTGACACTCAGACAAAAGCTCTGAAAACATCTCTAACCTCATAGTCTGAACTTCCTATTAGATGTTTTCAGAGGGTTTTGATGCCTTTTAAATTTATAAAAGGGACAGTTTATCAAAACATTTGTTTTCGTGTGAAGAGGTTTATGTTTTGGATTTAATTTTCCTTCATAACAGCTACGTAAATGAGTTTTTTTTTTAAGGACAAGAGACAAAGACACGAACTGCAAACAAATTACTGCACTGAGATAATTAGTTGGAATTAAAACTAATTTACCTTGCAATGCAGTGGTGCCCTTTTTGTTTTAGAAAGGAGTTTCAAAAGAGAAGCAACAAAGTTTCTCCACTAATGAGATCAGTGGAGGTGGTCAACAGTCATCTGTTTGGGTCTGACTCAGATTACGTAGCCCCCTCACTTGGAGATTCACAACACTGAAAAGTTTTAATTGTCTGTTAGGATATATTGAGGCACCAGAATGTGGCTTGTTTCTGCAAATTGTTTTTTCCTGAGATATTTTGAGCTAAAATTGAGTAAAATGAAAAATACACTGAATAATCCTGGTATAAGTTTTCAACCCTGCTCTTAGATCTCACAGAGACATATTTAGTTGTCAACTTTTTACTATTATTGAACACTTGTCTCTCTTCACCTGTAAGGTCCCGCAGATGTTATATAGCGAGTTGCCATCAAGATCCAGCTTGTTCATGTCTGTCAGTGCATCCAGTGCATTGTTGTTTCGACCTTTACCCCTTCGAGTGATGCTAGGCTCCGATACTGTGGGCTGAATCGGGGGTTGGGGTTGCCAAACCCCCACATCGGTGCCATTTCCAAATGCCTGAATAGCATTTCCTGCAAGAATACAATGTATGAATTAATGACATTCTTGATCCTTCTTGATAAAATTGCACAATGTCTATGTTTTACTAGACAGGATTCACTTAAATATCATAAAGCGATACTGTACAGATGAAGGAAAAACTATGCCTCAGGTGTAGAATGAATTACATGTAATAAGCCCCTTTGAACTGTGTCTTAAAAATGCAGTCTGCACATCTAACAAGTTAGTAGAAGTCGTCTGTCTTTGCCTTGGAAATAAGTGCAAGTGGCATGGCCCAAAACATTTTGTTCCTGTCCAAATAAAACGGCTCATAATTGATACTTTAGATAATTGGGTAGGAGAAGAAATGGCTTGACCTTTCTCAAGAGCCCTTTTAAAAGCAGTGTCTGCCTGTAATAGCTGCAATCCACAAAGGGATAAAAAAAAGAACTTCAGAACAGCCTTAAATAAGAGAACTTTAAAAATAATTAATGTAATGCAATTTTCTCATTCATAATTTGACATTTAATATAAGATACTGTTCCATAAGCAGAATAGGGCAAAAAACTCCTTCTTGTATCTTATCTGATCCGAATCTCAGTAAAGACTGATAAAGTATGAGTTATTTAAGGATATTAAGCTTGAGAACAAGCACTTTAGATAATTGTAATTCCAATAAAATTGCTCTTTTCTCAAAGTTTGAATGCAGCAATACCACTGAGTGCTACTTACACTTACATATAAGGGACGAAAACAGAAGAAATGTTCAAGAGATGATTTCTTACAAAACAGACAGAGCAACAAAAATTGCATATGAAGACCATCACAAACTTTTTCTTCTTAAAGTCCAGGTTATCTGATCTTGCACGGTAAAGAACAGTGCCAGATTGACAGGGGAAATTTATTTTTTGCAGATACAGAAACTCACGCAGGCATCGATTGTTGGTGAAAAACTCTGCAAATCTATCACAGTCTGGTTTGCTGTTCCCGCTGCTGCTGCAGTCACACCAGGGCGACAGGCTAATACCGAGCGATCGCACGTAATTGGGTGTCATCACTGTACCTGCAGCACCAAATACAAGAAAACTGTGGTTAGTCATTGTAACTGCAGTCCCATCATCATAATCGCACCTGTTTGGTCTAGTCATTCATTTTTGGAGCTCTTCACACTGAAGTTTGTTTATTCAGGTCAGCCAATGAGGTGTTTTTTAAAATTATAGAGAGCATTTAGTAAGAAATTCTACAGATCCTGCATTGGTTATGTAGATTATTATAACCTTGTGCATCCAGAATAAAAACCTCACTGACTTGAAATAGAAAACACAGCACGACCGTGGTTTTGTGCCCAACAGCATGCACTGCAACTACTATTTTCACTCTCAGATAGTCTGCTAGTTATTGTCATAAATAATTATATGTTCAGACTAAAAAATGTCAAAAAAGTTGCAAAATTCTCATCACAATTTTAGAGTGCCCATATTGACGTCTTAAAATTGCTTCTTTTTTCCAACCAGCGGGCAAAAACCTTCATTTACTGTCATAAATTACAAAGAAAGGCAGCAAATTCTTATTCATTGCTCCTAAAACAGAGAAAATATTACCTCAAAATGATCTCAATGACTACGAAAATTTTCCTAAGAAGTCATTATTATCAATATTCTTATAATTTTAACTAGGACCAACAAATTATTTTGACACTTTTGCTTGAAAAACAAAAAAAACTTGGAGAGTTAACAGTGGTGACCAACTCGGGACGAGATGAACTTTGTTGGTTTGATCTCAAAGGAAACCTTATTTGGCTGTTTTTACCATCTTGAAGTAACTGAACAAAACTGATGCTTTTAATGGAGAGCCGTGGGGTTGAGCAGACTCGCACTTATTAACTGTGCAAGGACATGCAAATTTCTGTGCTGGTAGACAGAGACGAGTGGTTAAGCCAGGGGGCCCCATTAGAGGGGTGTAACCTGCGCGAATGGTGTAGATTAAAATGGCTGCCCGTTGAGTTTGCAGTCGGTCACTATTGCCCTGCATTCAAATCTCATTACGAAGAGTCAGTGGGACATCATTTTTTCCTTTCACCGTAATGAAACCCAGTGATAGGGGAAAGACCGAAACAAAAGGAAACAAGCCCTGTTTCTGCACAGCCCTCTGATGTATGAACTGTGATGTCATGTACACCCTGCAGCTTCTCAGTTTATCGGCTGTGATCTCAGCTGTCTGCCTGTCTGGTTGATGGTGCCTTAATCTGCACTGTGGAGAATACATTAAGATCAAGTTACTTGGTGGTTAACATCTATAACTGAAGTGTTATACTGCTTGGGGGTTAGCATACATGCCTACAAAGAGAATGAGCTTGTGCAATTATATATTTTATAACAGAAGCCCATAGAATGTGTAGGCTCCGTTTTCATGAGACAACTATGTGTTCATTGTTTAAGTTACATTTTAGATTCATGACATTTTTAACAAAAGAGCAGCGTGTTTATCAGAGAGGTGTATCTTTTTTTATGCTGTGAAGCTGTACGGATATATGAATCCCAGCTGCATGACTTCAGAGGGTCATGTCTAGCTGGTGACTGCACCATGCTGAAGGCTTATAATCTGTGCAGGCTGAGAAAGAATCAGCTTTCCACACTTTTAATGGGGTTTCTGTTATCTCCTGGTTTAGTCAAAACAAAATCTGATTAAAGCTTTATACATTACTTCTAATCAAGCTGAGAAAAGCTTCCAAGTGCTGTTAAAGAAAAATCAAGATTAGAAAACAATACAAACAAGACTGATGGATAAAAGATTAGCTGTCAAATAATGTTTAAGATGTGAAAAACTGCCATTAATCATTTTCTATCGATTCCATTGACTTTTTTCTTTTACATCTTCGCATTTACTTTTCTTTCAATAGGTTCAGACTTCAATTAATCTTTGAAATGCTGAAACCAATTTGAAAAAGCTTCAGAATAACTTACCAATGAGACCTGAGTAAGACAGCAGACAGTCGGCATAGCTCTCCCTCAGACAGCCGGATATGGAGCGAGCCTCAGGCTGACAGTTGCTGATGAAGTCTGCCAGCCTTGACCTAAAAATAAAAGAGATACAAATTATACATGCAAATTTCCTGGAGCAGTTATTAGACATCAGACTAACAGTAGTAGTTCCTCAGATATGCCTTAAATGCTTTAGTCTAAAATGATTAATTATCAGCAAGTGTGCAAGTCTATGCAAAGTTCCCATTTGAAATGGGAACCTGCCACTTGCCAGCAGCATCCCAGACATCTGTATGAAACTTAACAGATTTTTTTACTGCACAAAAGAGTAAATGACCTATGTAAAACCCACAACAAAACAACCACACAGGGTTAGTGGTATAAAGCTGTAGAAAAAAAATAAACAATATAAGTTGGAATGGGAAAGGAAAAAAATGGTAACTGAACATCTCTACTATTATCTGCTTATTTTATAACCTACAGAATATATTGGACTCTACTGGTCACACTTTATCTTAGTGTGTATCTTAGTTATTGTTAGAAGCTTGTCTTTAAACTCACTTAATCTCACTCAGGCAATTTCTGTTAATTAACATTAAGAATCTGTAGTTTTTCATTTGCACTTTGCAATATATATATTTCCTTTTAAATAGAGAGGCTGGATTACTAATAAAGCTCTCTGTAGGTGGCTCCTTGCTTACCTGCAGATGTAGTTTGTTTTGCACGTGTTTTGAAGAGACAGACAGTTAGGTGTGTCTTTATCCTCATAGGAACATATGGGTACAATAGTTTGCCGTCTACGTTCTGCACATGCTGTCTGATCCCCTGCTGGACAGGAGCAAAACAGCATGCCATAGCTGTATTTAGTTGGAACCTAAATATTTTGGGAAGACACAAAGAAAAAACACATGTTAAGGCAAGTGCTGTTAGAGCATGGAGGACAAAAAAATTTCCATGCTCCCCCCAGGTCCCTATATATTTCGCCTTTTCCTTGCCATCCAAAACATACTTTTTCAACTTGCAGTGCAGCTTACACATGTACTAGAGTAGCCGACTAACTTTACCCCATGTTCTAAATAAGTGGTTATAAAATACAAAGCATTAACACAGAGTCTTCAATATGGCTACACCTGCAACATGAATTTCTTTTTGGGGAGTTAAATGTTAGAATAAGTAACAGGTGATGGTTGATGATTGGAGTTAAAGTCACTGAAATTGCTCTAGGGATAGCATTTTTCCTTTGACAATTGCCTCAGACATTGTTTTGAGCAGCAACTGCAAAATCAAGCACACACATAAAAAAAAAGCTGCAAATAGCTTTCAGCATGCTTAATTACCTTGTCAAAGAACTGGCGTAGGGCCTTGTGGCACTTGCGCTTGTTGCAGACCTCAGAGGCGGACACCCTGCTGGTGCAGGGGTTGATGTAAGCTGAGCGATATTTTTTACATGTGTCATTCAGGTTACAGGCTTTGGCAGCATTCAGACAGTTGTTCTCCTTGGTAGATGCAGGCTCAACTAAGAGAGAGACACATAATTTCATAATTACTTGTGTAAGAATAATTGCTTTCTTGCTCCAGTTACAGGTTGCTATTTTCAAAACATTGAACAGTTGTGAGTGCATTAAGATGAGAGGATATTTCATTTTTAGCACATTTTGCAAAACAATATAATTACATTGCTCATTAGTTATTGGACATCTTCATTTCTATCATCAGTTCTGAAGGAGTTAGTCTCTGGTGCTTTGGAAAATACAATCTTAAGAAAAAATAAAAGCTGCATCACTATTGTTCATACCAGAATTAGTTAGCATAAAAGCTTTAAACATAATGTAAAAAAACAAACTGTGGGCTAGATATCTTAATGCACTTAACCGGTTCCTCATAGTTGCATCATTTACTGTTTGCCTGTTTAACCATTGAAGAGAAACTGTATAAGAGCTTTAAGCCTTGTTGAACTAAGTCATGTTTCTGTTTGCAAACACAACATTACACAAATTGTGAGATTCATCACTAAATTCTTGCACAAATTTGTTGCCCAAGTTAATCCATATGATGCAATTTCTTTGTTACATGTTTAAACTCAGTGTACTTGAGTTTATTTACAGACCTTATGTATTTATGATCAAACCTCCATATGTCCAACAGAATGCCATGTTAAGACCACACTGTCTTCTTATCTTTCTGAGTACATAGCTCATATGATAATACATCCAATACTTGTAGTTTGAGTTGATCTTGTTGTCCTCAGTCTTACAGAAAAACATGAAAATGTACAGTATGCTTCGAAAATTCAACCACCTGCCCAAACACAATGAACTCTTCTTTGCTTTAAGTTACATGTAACACATCTTTGCTTCCATTCCAGTATGCCTTTCGTGCCATCACAGCACTGTAAGGTCCACACAATGACTTTTACATGTCATTTTTCCTATTTGTTGTAGTAAGTCTTTCCTGCTCGGCTGCATTCTACACAGTAACACAGACTGTATCGTGTATCCTCAGCCTCGGCATGGAAGAATGAATTTGGGTAATTCTGCCTTTTGAGGTGGAATTGAAGCTTACTGCACTTGTTCATGCACCGCAGAACGAGCCTTGATTAAATCTGAATACACTGTTGAACCTTGGGTTAATCACGTATTATAAAACCCATTACTTACATCTGACAAGTGCCTAGAGATGTGGGCTGTGATCCTTCAGTGGCTGTTTGTGGCTCTTGGACCAAAGGTGTGACAGCTCTACCTCAATTACTGTTACCCAGAAGTGAATGATTACTTTCTTATTTTTAAATTTTCACTTTTTAAAACGTTCTTATTTTTATGGATTAAAATATTCGTAATCTGTGTGTTTGTGTGTGTGCATGAAGCAGAAGGCTTGAGCTAAGTGTGAGTAAGAAGGTTGAGGCTTTAGGTCACAGTGTGACTCAGTATAGACAAAACACCCCACGGCAGGAAAAAACCTTTACTTTTAGGAGAATTTTTGTATTTATTAAGATCATTTTAAGGTGATATTTTCTCTGTTACAGGAGCAATTTCAGCACACACCATGTTTCACTGTCTCTGAAACCCCATTCAAGCTCATGAGAGAATCATAATGTTGTTGATAAGTAAAGTTCAACAATTACTTTATTCAAATCACCCACAAGAGTACAATGAGTTGTATAAACAGGGCTGTGGTGACAATTGTTATTAATTGTCTGTGCTTTGTTCTGTGCCGCCTGCACTTCTTAATTTAGTGTGTTGTACTATGGTTGTAATTAGAATTAGAAAAGTCTTGACTTGTCTCTGTAATCCTCTTACTGTCTTAATGTCTCTATTGTAATGTTTTTCTTTTTACAAAATGTGGAGAAAAGCCCTGACATGTTTGAATTGATCCAACAGAAAAAGCCCCAACAGCTACAAAAATCGTTTTTTGTGAACAAGCTTTCAATACTGTATCAACATATAATTTAAACCTAGAGAATACATGCATTCATTTAACCAAGCATTATTTATTTATTTTTTGTATCGACCTTCAGGTGCAGAAAAAGAACTGCAATCCTTTATGTCTGTCTGAATAATAACAGACCTGCGGGCTTAAAAAAATCTCATCTCACTCAGCCTTCTTAAGTTGCATCCCCTGAGCAAGGCCACCACGATGCCATTGAAGTAGACGTAATAACAAGCTTGTGTAGGAAACACTGGAATCTGACCTTTTGACCTCTGATGGGTCGATACAAAAGACCTTTTGAAAGACTGCCAGCCAAGCAGAGTTGAATTTAAAATTTAAAGAGGAGGTCAATTCTGGTGTCCTGGGGGGCTTCCCACAAATAATTACAGTGAAAGTGAAAATATGAGAGACAAATATCTATTGTGCATCTGCCAAATCATTCAGTGTTTGTAACTTACCATAACTTATAAGACATGTTGTTTATGATAAACTTTCGTAACTAATTTTATATGTAATTACCATAAGAAAAATTCTGATCAGTTGACTTTAGCACATTCAAATCTGTGGTCTTTGGCACCCTCCACAAAGCTTTGTGCACCCCCTGTGCTCTCTGGTGGCCCCTAAGTGGTGCCTGAACCCCAGGCTGGTAACCAGTGGTATAGCGAATACTTGTTCCTGATGGGCTGCAGGTTGTCAACTTATTCCAGTTAAAGGACACCTCCTAAGTTGCTTCTGTTAAACTGTCTAGTAACTGGACTATGTTATTTATCAATAAATATGTAATCATAGCAACAGGGACACAAGACAAAAGCCTCTGTTTATAATACACTACAACCTGATAATATGCTTATATCTAATTAGACTACAACAATGAGTGACTAGCTTTTTTTTAGCAAATGGAGAAAGTGACAACTTTGATGACTAGGATGCAGCTAAGGAAGAGACAATGAGAGGAAAAGGGAGAAACAGCATAATGAGTTAAAGTAAACCAAGTTAAAGGGATACAAACTCCTTGACATTAGAAACACACTAAATTAAAAAAAAATTGAATACCTCCTTTCAATACTTGGTCAAATCATCCTATCCCTCATCCTTTGGTAACCAAAGCAAAAGTAATACACAAGCATCAAGAAGTAAGCTGCACTCCCCTCTGAACTTTACTGATACTTATCACATAAGCAACCATCTTATAACCCAGTGCTTTATAAATAATGTTCTTCCAAGCAGTTGCTCAAGCCTACTACTTTATCCTCTGAATGTAATTCAAGAATATTGATAAGAACATGTGATCATTGAATAACCCTTTTATCTTTGTCTGCCATGAAAATGATCTCATATCCAAGAACCGCATATTATATAATGCAGAGTATTAATGTGACCCCCAAACTAAACCCCAAGAGCCAGCTGTGTGCATGGAGATGTAATCAACATGCATTTAAAACAGCTGGATTATGAAACAAACAGCACATTTTAAGTATAACTATAGAAAAGATCAATGAAGATCAAGGGTGTTTTGACTTTTGAACTGATCGCTGGAAAATTCAGTTTGTTTACTTGATTATCATCTTCAGTTGTTATTTGTAGCATTATAAATAACTTTTAAAATGTTGAGGAAATAAATGATTCATTCAACACAGTTCAAAACAGTTTTCTAACCCTAAAAGAATTGAGAAAATAGATTAGTGCAGAATTTGGCATCAGTATGGCATGTTTTTTTGCAGATGATTCCTAATTTTATGCATAATTTGCCTTGCTTTTTCCACCCTTGTTCAGCCAAATTGCAGCCATAAATGTGTGTATTATATATATATTGACAAACAGTTTTTTGCTCATATCAACTCTCTTGATCATAGTGTACTTTTAATCCCTCACAATGCCTTAAATTAAACACTAAAAACCACAGCATAGCAATATACTGCAATCTCTGTATGCTGTCTAGATAATGGTCTAAAATCGTCCTTCACAATGTATCACTGTTTTCCTTAATCCCTCTAAATCTATCCCTCCACTTAGTGTCCTCTTTGTCATCTCCCGTAATGGAAAGAAAAAAAAGCAGTGGTCAGATTCTGCTCCTCTCTTGGCGACCTGCCCTCTATCAGGCTCTCTGCCAGCACCAAGTCTCAGTATTTATGAGCAGACCTAAGACCCATTTATTAAGTGCACCTATGTAATTAGCAAAATCTCAATTAGTCTCCATCACGACAGCTATTCCTTTGCTTTATTTAATCCTTTAGTTGGTAATTAATCCTGTACCCACTGAAAGAGAAGCGCAATAACCCCAGAATTCAGTATGATTTTGGTATAAGAACACAAGGGATTCATGGGCTATAACACCTGGATTTATCTTGCCAAATTTTATGCCAAGCATTAAACTCCTTATAGACAAGGCTGTCAGTAGGAATGAGTTAGAGTATCAAGTACTCAATACAAAAATAGAGGCTTTTATAAAACCAAAAGCCCATGGCTACCTGCTCTGCAAATTAAATAGAATGAAGGAGGTATATAATAGATGTTGTTCTCAAGCAGTATGTTTTGTATTATTGCCTCTATTTATTGGTATAGTCCACAGTAATCTAAATTTTACTGAAACTGAATGAATATTTTACCATCATCAATAATTTATGTGCATCCCTGATAAATACTTAAAAGCACGATTCTGTACATATATTTATGCACCTGTAATAATACAGGAGATGTCAGGAAAGCCTGAGATGTTCTGAATTTTGAAAATGTGTGTGCTGTCAATGAATGAGTGTGTGCAGGATGATTTTTATGTAGATGAGGGTCTTCATGCAGCAGTAAAGCACACAGTATGAATGATTATGTTTTTGTGTAAATACATGAATGGGTGCAGGTCGAGGTGTGGTAGGCACACATCAAATTAATCCACGCCTGACTAAAATATTATCCTGAGTCACCTGCAGCTGACAGAATTTCATTTTCTTATCTAAAAGCCATGATTAGCCATCACCTGCATCCCTTCATGGTTGTATATCCACCAGGCTCCCTGCACACAGCTTGTCATGGTTATGCCATCAGGTACACTCATCTTGGTGACGAATTTCTGCTCTCCAAGCCGCTTTACTAACTCATCATCTTCCAGTAAGATTCATTTGTCAGAGTGGCAAGGAATGCTGGGAATGGGTTAGTCATCATGTGAATGACTGTGTGACTCTGTGTGTGTGTGTGCGTGTGTGTGTGTGCGCTCATGACTGATAGTGTGTCTAATAGTATTTGATTTGCATGATGTGACCAAATGAAAATGTCAAAACACAGTAAAAAAGTAAATAATGCGCAGGTTTTTTTTTTTTTACAAAGCATTTCCCTTTAACATAACAATACACACATATATTTTCACAGTAAATCTTTCAGCACAGGCTAAACTTCAGACTGATCTTCATATTGATCATTATTCATCTATTGTCGTACCAGGGTTGCTTCAACACACAAATGGTGACATTGCATTTATGTAGTGCTTGACAATTTGCCTCGCATTCACACAGAAGTGTCAGGCCAGCGACCATGCGAAGTGGTGGCCTGACACTTAATGCCTCAGGACATTTGGACATGTGGACAGGAGGAGCTGACCCGCTCTACCAACTGAGCCAGAGCCCCCTCTTGACACCCATTTTGGATGAACAGCAAAGCGCATTAAGAAATCCTTTGCCACCCACATAGATTTTGAGATACTTGAGGATGTCTGCAGAAAAGAACAGCTTGGGCTTCCAGTTTCAATGCAGTCCAGCATGATGGACGTGAACTACTGACATGCAATTTTCCGAATCTAAACAGCTTTCATTCCGATATTGGGGAGAAGGGCTTTATGCTGTTGTGGTTTTGCATTAACTTTTCATGTTTCCTTATGAAATCAGACAGATAAGCGCACACGTAAATCATAAAGCAGTACCTCTGCAATATTGTGTGCACTGTCATTCAACATTTTGGATTACTAGTTTCCTCTCTGGGCCCCCATTTCTCATGGTTAATTTTCTGTGCTCTTAATTATGAAGAGGGCAAAACTCTGTAAAGCAGCATGCTTGCTAATAGGATAAAGTTTTGTTTGTTTCACCTAATGCCTTTGAATGCTTAAGTTTTACTGTTTGATTATGCAGCATCTAAGTGAATCTCAAACTTCTAATCCGCAACTTGTGTCTATTATTAGGTTGTGAGCTCCCTCTGGTTAACTCAGTTGGAATAAATTGTGTTATTCTGCGGTTACAGAGAGGCTGAGCGAAAAAACAAAGAAGTATGTGAAAGGAGATGCCTTCAGATGATTCGCTGATATGGCTGAAAGCAGTCTTGTGTGTAAAGGATCAGCAGATTAAAAGTGTTTCTTCTACTGATGGCCGCTCTGATGTTTAGCCGGAGCAGTTTGCTGATATATGCACAGTTCACGAGCAGGCCGGGCAAAGGACAAAGACTACAGAGGATTAATCTGTTGCTTCGGGCAAATAGACCCACTGAATTATTCCGGAGGTCTTTGCAATGGAAAATCATCATGCCAAGCTTCATCTCTTGTTCGCTGACTCGATTTCTGTAAGACTATGATGAGGTACGAGCACAGACTGGGAGGAGAGGGGAGAGATACAAGGCTTAGTAGTAGGGCCAGTCATAATGAGATAATACTGGGGGAAAGGTTGCTGACACATAAACTAAGGAACTAGCTGGAGAACTTTTTGAAAACTCCTGAAATCTGTGGCATTGCAACTGTTTAAATCTAAAATATTTCTATACTTAAAAATATGTTTATAGTTACTTTGCAGGAGGCTAGTGGAGGCATAAAATAAACATGAGTGGCAACCATTTATTGAGAGAAATTAAGCAGAAGAGGTGAACCTGCATATAGAGGCATGTCTCTATTCATTAAGGCATCAAAACTGATTCACATTAACATATTCATAAATTTTGCAGTTGCTTTGATGCAGATCCATAGAGCTAATTTTGTTTTTAAAGAAAATTTTAGGATACATGCTAGAAAGCAGAATAAAATGGCTGAATTTATTTCCTTGCTCATTTTTAAGCGCAGTTGGTGCTACCTTTAGGATTTAATCTCATATTTCTTGTGTCAAATTTGTTGAAGAAATGCAGAATCAGTTCATCTTGTCTCTAAAAAGTATTTTACTTATATGAGTTGGGAATGTGATTGCACAAGATATGCCCAGCAGGAGTCCTCACTTCCATTAACTCTGACTATGAGATTTTCAAAAAAGCTGCGGGTTCATGTGGAATCAGCTGAAGTTTTCCTTGTTGGTGGACTGAGATACAGCAAAAACTAATTATCAAAGACAAACACAGTGTGTTGAACAGATGCTCTGTTTTCCCTTGTTTAAGTTGGCACATCTGTACTCTCATTGTTCCCTCAGTCTGCACAACAGCACTGTATTACTCCTCTGAAAGGCACATTTTCATTGATTTATAAATGACACACCACTAAATTTCAGCTGGTCTGGGAGACAATATTCTCACAGTTATTGGCTTTGATGTTAAACCTTTCAGTTTGAATTAATAATGTTGTAAATACATCATAAAGGAGGCTTTCTGCAGAAGAAAAGTGATTTAATAAAGCGGGTATTGAAAGAATACTAGTCGTCCAGTATGAGGAATGGGAAACTAATTATGGTGTTTTATTGGTGTGATGTGTCATTTTGAGGTGAAAAATATTGTTTGCTCTGTGCTTTAATTTATTAAATTACCTGCAGCTTAAAACATTCTCATTAGCCTAAGCTCTACTTCTTTATAAGTTTGCCAGTTAGCAAACATTAGCATGCTAGATTAAGCTACATGCTTAACATCAGCACATTAGCATCAGCATTAGCATTATCATTGTGAGCATGTTAACTTTGCCGCTGCTGTAACATTCAGTTAAAAACACTGCTGTGCAGCCTCAGAGCTGTTAGCATGGCTGCAGACTCTTTCTTGTTGATAGCCATTTAAGTTTAATTGTGTTATTGTATATACGAAAACTTGAGCATATGTGAAGCTATTACAAACAAATCCAAACCAGGATGGGAGGAAGGTTAATAGGAGTCACCTGGTAAGTGTGTCTGCTCATTTCATTGTCATCGAGTTTAATAAAATGTAATATGCTGGAAAAATTTTGGAAATAAACCCAGAATTAAATAAATGAAAATAACAACCATTGATTTTCTGCCATTCAGAGTAGTGAGCATCATGTCTTAGCGGTTCACCCATGGGATATGGTATGGATTATTCTATGCCGGCTCACTTGTGCATTATTTTACACTGCAGATGGCCTGAGGCTTGGCTTAGTTGCAGACAGGAATGGGGTCACTTATGGCAAATGGATTCCTGATATCTAACCCATTAAGTGATTTATTTTTTCTCAGAGCCCCTTTTGGCTGTTGATACACTGCTGTGCATTTCGCTGGCCGCTCAGCCCAAGCTTTATCTCCGCATCTGCATCGATTTACGTTGATCTCATACACACTGGTGATTTCTTAATAGCACCAAATGATAAGTTAAACCACTCGTCTTCCCTATTGTAGGTCACTGACTTAAACAGAGGAGCACATAAGCAACAGATCCTACTTTTGCATACGTCTTAATCAAGATAAGGCTACATAAAACAAATTCTTTCATTGTTAGACAATGACCTGTACATTTTATGCTGATTTCTTGCCTTGGCCTTTTTTTATAATTCCTGTTTTGTTTTACCAGTAGACCTTTTATCTGAAAGCCCCATGAATCCTTAACCACTTTTCCAATTCCAGCTTTCTTCCAAATCTTCTTAGTCTCACATTGCTAAACTGCCACAGTGCTATCTCTGCATTACATTAGCACTATTGCAGCACAGGAGAGAAGTCTGAATTGCAATAATTTATTTATTTATTTCTCCTTTTGAAATAAAGTTAACCATTATGTCATCGCATGTGGAGCATAGCCACTGTGATACGCTAAGTGGATCCAATCACAGCGTGAGCCAGAGAGAGGAAGAGAGCCACAGAGAGAATCAAATGACCATTTTTTTTTACTGAAATGGTAGCTGGCCAGTGCAGCAGACACCCTCCTCAAGCCCAGTAAGCCCAGCATTAGTAAGTGCCAAGGAGTGCTGCACTTAACACACACGGCTCTTGTTCTATCAGAGCCATTGAACACAGACAGATGGTTAATTGCTCCTCTGTGCATGTGTGTGTGTGATCTTAGCAGATTTAAATATGGGTCTGCCTTGGTCTTAAGTCCACCTGTTCTTAATTGGCATTCAAGGACATGTGGGGCATGTAAATTCACAACGACGACCATGAAAACAAGAACAAGAAACACTTCTTTTTGCGCTTTTTTTTTTGTTTTGTTTTGTTTTTAATACATGCATTCAGTCCTACAAGCTCCTGGAGCTCAAACAGCACAGGCGCTGCTCTAAAAGGATGATTAATTCAAAACTAGCGCATAAATGCTACTTCCAGCACTAGTACTGTGATAGTGGGGAAAGCATGCAGACCTCTCATAATTGCTTTGAGAGCTGAAAGTGAAATATACTAAATTACTCTGCTTTGTGTATGGTGGGTCACAGTGGCAGAAAGCTTTTGTGATGGATAATGGATGTTGAAAGCTGCAGCCTGAAACCAGACAGCAATAGAAAAGAGCTGGTTGTCAAATAGTGACAGATCTGTTGCGGTGCTGTTGTGACTTAAACCGGGTTCGAAGCACAGCTTAGAAATAATGTCTCCATGTGTACAGTCACTTAACTTTGCGCAATGTTCAAATGTAAACCTGAGGAATGTCAGCGACGTAAAAGAGGTATCTTACCAGCTATGATGGGGGCCAGGCGGAAGATGTCTGAGAGGCGACTATTGACTGGTTCATATGGAGAGTATTCCAGCAAGTCGTTACCTGCATGGAAAACAAATGACTGTCAACAATATGTGCTTGAAATTGTGGATGTATGACTTTATCACAAGTATCTGGTGCAGGTGGGTGTTGTGTGATTAACTTTAAGATTATGATATCAATCATACTAAATGGGTAATTGGGTAATCCCTGCTTATTACTCATGTTGATACATCCATCAGTGCTGATTTTGTAAACATTAATTATGTTGTAACCTTAATCTTAGTTCACTTTTTAAAAATGTACAATTAATCTCCATCTCATGTAGGATCAACAGTGTTTAGCAGGTTGTTTTGTTGCATGTACCACAGTAATAAATGTGTGCTTGTGGGGTTGTGCATTGTGATGGGGAAAATTGAGGCACTTGCACTTTCCTTGAGTATTTCCCGTAAAGCTACTTGAGATTTTGCATGTAAGATGCAAATATGAGACTTTTTACTCCCCCGTATTGATTTGAGTATTTCTCTGCAGTTTCAGATTTCACACTTGAAACACACCGTTTGATGGGTTGGGTTAATGCATTAGACCAAACCACCTTCCAGGAGCAGAAAATTGCTCCACCTTACAGCACTGATGTACTGCTTAGTGCATTAAAGCATCACTTTTAACTATTTAATAGTGTAAAATATTGTATAACAATGATATTCTGCATAATATGCCCAGGGCTTGAAGTGAGTTTTCCTGATTATATTTCTGTACATTTGCGCATGTAAAATTCCAAATGCCGAACTTTATTTGGATCACAATGGAACATATTTACAAAGTAAAAGGATCCGGATGCTTCTTCCACCACCACGAATGCACACTTTATATTGGGTGGATCAATCAATCAATCAACCAGTTAATGATTAATAGTTTACTCTGTATCAGTGCATACCCTGCAAACTCTGAAAAATGCTCCAGAATATCCGAAGGCAGTTTTTCTCCTTCTTCATGCCTCTTCTACACCTGCAGTCATAGAGGGGGCTCTGCTTCATGGCTTCTATAGCGCTGCGGCACTCGCCCTGCGCCTCGGGACCGGTGACCGCACTGAAGTTGCTCTCCCTCCCCGCCACGCACTGCCTCATCGTCCGGTACTTGGTGCTGCAGCTGTACTCCTTTAGACATTGTTCACTGGCCTTTACGCAGTCCAGGCGGACGGGCCGGGAGGGTGAGCTGCTGTCACCCCTCAAGGTGAACACGGAGTCTGGGAGTTACAGGAGGGAAATCACAGAGGTTTGGCTTCACAATGTAAACGAAGTTCTCGGACTATATTGTTACACAAATAAGCACTATTTATTCGGGGAATACTTCATGGTATTGTTGCCCATATATTACAAAAATATGCACTGTGCATTAACAAACTTTCTGAACCCTGAATGTTTGCAATCGTGCCTCAACAATCAGAATAAATCAAACACATTTATATCTATCTGACAATGCAAGCGCCTTATTTCTCATTGTCAACACCTGCTGCTTAAACTGAGTTGAACTGTGAATAAAAAGGCGCAGTTTTGATATATATTGTTAGTATTTATTATATCCTAAACAAAAATTCAACAAATTAATGCGTCACTTACCCGGGAAGGACAATATAATGACCAAAGTTGTTAAAATCATTGCGCTTTAGGAGATTTCGATTATTTCAATGAGCTGTTTCGGGGATCAAAAGAAAGTGTGAAGCGAAGTTATCAGACAGATCCGCTCTTCCTCAGGTTGCACATTATGTAAGTTGAAGTGATGCCGCATCCTGTAGATCCAACAGAGAGAGAATCCCAAACTCCCGTCAGGAGTCCGGCAGCTACAACCACACCGCGCCAACCTGCCGGAGTTTGGACAAACAAGTGAGACGCAGAGAGACGCGCCGATGGTGGAGCATTTCCAACCTCACTGTGTCCCCAACCACTCCTCTGCTCATCCGCCGCTCCGGCACGCACACAGCGCGGGGTGCAGCAGGGCTGCCAGGGGGTTTGAGGTCAAAACTTTGGTCGCAATAAAACTACAAAAAAAACCCAATCAGTTCAACTCAATAAGATAATTGCTTTAACTTTAATTGGCCATCACATTCCTGAACGACACTGAAAAACTGTTCAAATTCCCAAACAGCTGGAAAAAAAATCAATTCCGTTCAGCAGGTGGAAAGACAAGTCAGCGCCGTTTGATCCGGACTCTCCTCCACTGTGATGAAAAACGGAGAGGCTCGAGGTGCAACGCGCGAGGGGCGTGACGTCACGCGACTATGCGCACAACAAACCTGACCAGCCCCAATTTCCATCAAACTGCCACGACAGTCCAAAAACAAATTGATGTCCAGGGGCGAGCAGCTCACATCTGTGAGAACATCTCAGCCAGATCATTCAGAGTTCAGTCAGTAACTCTGAGGAAAATCTACATTTATAATGGCTCATTATATATTTATGCAACCTGCAGGCATGCATTACAGGAGAGCCCACCAGATTTAAAACACATCTCTTATGGAGCAGCTAAATTGCAGCAATTTTTAAGTGTCCCAGTGTCTCACTGAAGGCAGTTTGAGACTTCGTCCTCTCAGCTCAGATCTCCAGCAGTAACTATTATAAGTATGCAGGACTTTAATTTAAGGAAGTGTTTTTGTTGGATGTTTCAAAGTTTCAAGGTGTTACAGCTCATTAAATTGAAAAGCACAAATTAAAAAACACATTGCTCTTTTATCTGTAATTGAATTTTGATACTGTTATAACTTTTGCCATCAAAATTTTGTTGTTCTGCAAAAAAAAAATCAGATATAGGAAATGAATAAAAATGAGCTCAATAATTTATGAGTAGACAATTTTGAGACGATTATGCACAACAGACACCTCCGCTTTCTGAAACCGACAGATTGTATTGTGTTTGAATGCTAAACAATGTTTTGATTTTATATATTATAATACGAACACAGAACTAATTTTTCACCTTAAAATGATAGAAATCATGGAGTTTCTCTTGGTGACTTTAAATTTTGACGAATCACTTTTTGATTTCTGATTTGCTCTCTGAGGTAAAATAAGGTGAGATAAGCTTTTATTGATTCCCAGAGGGGGAATTTGGTTCATGCAGCCACTAAAGACTAAGTACAGATAAACAGAGAAAAGTAAAAATAAATAATATAAGATATGTAGGAGTTAAATAGGAGTAAAAGTAAGATATGACCTACACAACAGTATTGAAAAAGTCAAAACTGCGAGGTAAAGTGACAGTATTGACAGAGACAGTTAACATCAGAGGAACATATAACATGATTAAGTAATGACAGCATTCATATGTATTAGTATAGAAGTGTGATAGAAATATATAAAATGTAATAAGACATTATTACATATTAACATAATGTAGCACAATATAGTTCAGTACAACATAATATTGATTCAGTTTTCTCTAACCAGACCTTTTTGCTGACACAGACACAGACTGCTCAGCATGCAGGACACATGAGAGAGACAGCACCTTGTTAAAAGACACCTCTGCATTGATGAAGTGGGCAACTTCCCTCCTCATCATAAAGACAAAGACTGACCTCAGGGTGGCTAAACATTACAAGATTGTTGATGCAACTGTGCTGTGCCATACTTTCAAATGTCCCCTTCAGTGCTAAACCACCTTTCATTTATTTATTATTGTCTTCATTTTCTTATTTTGCCTCGGGGCTCCGCTGTCCCCGAGCAGCATCAACACTGATTTCCTTATGTGTTCAAAAGTAACCAAACAGTAAGAGCAGTGTTTCTATCAAGCTGAAGCACATATTTATTTATTTATATTGTAGAAAAAGGATGAGCAGGGATGACTTTCTCTCAATATCAAAGAAGAAAACTCAGGAATAATATGTTAAGTGAAAAGAGTCAGTTCAGAAAGGAATCCCTACAGTCCCGCTGAAAGAAAAATGTCTTTTCTCATGCGGATTATTTTGATTTTGATAAAACTTCCTATTTACCATCATGATATTCTGTGGTCTGTTATAATTAGTTATACTATCAGCTCTGATATAATGTATGTTTTGTTAGCGTTCTTATCATTTAGGATACCCTCTGTGATGTAAAAGTTTTTGGGAAAAGTATTATTACTGTCAGTGTATTATTGATTTTTTGCTAATATCTAATATTGTTTATGAATAGCATGTACAGAGCAGAAGAATGCAAGTGACAGTTTGCCAGTTAATTGAATCGATTGGTGCATAGCTGATTAAATAATAGTGAGTGCCCAGCGGATTACATCAATGTCATAATAAAACTCATCTGACTAGATGTAATTCATGTCACATTTCCCCTCCTTATTGAAAGCCGGGCTTAAAGTCATTGATTTGTCTGTTTACTGTGTTGAGACTGATGCAAAGAGGGTAAAGCTTCTGTGGCCTCGTACAGACTTAATATCACAGAAACGTCAACACCGGAACATCAACAACGCTCTCACACTGTCCCTACAGAGTTTTTATATTTAATTGTATTGTTAACCACAAAGCAATGGAGTGTTTGGAGATTATTGGATGGGCCCTTGTAAACACATTTAGACCAGTAAGTCAATATCTTTCTACAGAGCCTGCATGAGTGCTTAAACCCCACAGACAGACAGAGCTAATCATGAAATATTTATATGCTACATGCTGGGCCTGTTAACTTAGATATCAGCAGTTCTTTGTTCATATTTAGAAAGTCAGAAGGTTTTTTTAATTGACTTGGCAAAAGACTTATAATTACAAGAAATGGATAATATTTCTATGCATTAAATATTAATTTGTCATTTCATCGCTTTTGTGCCATTGTCACTCAGTTTGAACATATTAATTACATAATATCTAAATAACCATTATACGGATATAGTGTTACAGCTTTAGGACGTGATTGATTACTTGTCGTTAAAAACCCCAGCGGAGGTGAGGAAGCCATCACTTGTTATGTTTCCTACTGACAGTGTCTAATGTTGTGCTTCCTCTATATGATATACCCTTCTTAAACAAATGAAAAATCTATACAGAAACAGCAACAGGAAGAGGCTCGAGCTCCGAGGCCCCTCGCTCATTCATGCCCGGGCTCTTTATTACCTCGCAAAAGCTCTCTCTCAGCATTATCCATCTCCAACTCTTTATGGTGATCATTCATTTGATGCGTCCCCCAAGAACACTGAAGCCTTCCCCGCACAAGACCACTCGCAGAGTGAGATTTATTATCGGGTAATCGATATTAGTGTATATCACAAGATCAACAGTAACCAATTACCGGGTCCCTTGGCCAGCCTGTGCTAGTCTGACAGGATGCCATAACTCACCTCATATTAGAGAGATTAATTTCTTGTTGAAGGGTCCAGCAGTCATTTTGTTGATCATTTAAATCACTGCTTATGTTCACTTACACAGGAAGCAATTTGTTTGTTTCTCCACTATCAGAGATTAAATTGTTCCATCATCAGACTGTACTGATGTAAACTCACGTTGTACAGCATCTGACTTTTTATCTCACTAGCTGTTGTTGGTTTGTTGCTGGTTCTCCTTTAAAATCTTCTAAAATCACTTTTGGTTTACTTTGGCATCCTCTCAATGTTAATAACACTTTCTGACATTGAGAAGTATGAAAACTGCTCTGGAAACTTCTCCTTCCATATAATCCCACCCCACTGTCCATCTGTATGCTCTCTATGTTCCAAACACCTGCAGTTGTGCCAAAAAAAATGGCGGACTACTGTACACAGTGTACATCTGTGCCAAAAATTCAATGTCATGGATGTGCATGAGGAACGTGGAAATAGAAGCGTGGAATCTGGGTGTTTAGCCATCTTTTGACTCAATATGATCCAATTTCTATTTTTGCCAAAGCCCCTGAACAGTGTGGTGGGAACATACTGAGCATATGGTTGGACAGTGTGTGTGTGTGTTGGTCTATTTTTTGCAAAAATATTGCTTATAAGAAATGTGGACAACAAAAAGATGGACAATGGAGGAGCCGTTTACAGCACAGGAAAGTTTGTTACCATATAAACTGAGAATTTTGCATTAATATGGATGCTTGTATTCAAAGGGATGTTTTGATGTTTTCTTTCTTCATTGTGAAATCCGATCACCCTCAGAATGTGTTCAGCATCGATTTTATGGGACCAAAACTGATCTCCTTTAACGAGGTGGTACAATGGAGATTAAATAGCATAGATTTTTTTCAAGTTTAGTGCCATTTAAGTTACACTTGATGTGTCAGGTGACATAGATCGGTGAGAGCAGATTGCAGATGTTTTTCTTCGTATTCCAAACCTCGTTAAGCCTTGTTAGCTTTTCAATTAAAATACATTAGAAGAAAACTTCATTTTTTTCACACATTTGCCACATTATATAACAAAACATCACATGCAATACTGATATTTGTCATGTCTTCCAGCCATAACACATCTTTTCTTTTCAGTCAACCATTAACATAAACAGAGCATTCTTGAGCATTTCAGCCCAGAGATCGGTGGTTTCCGAACCTCTTTGGAATGTTACAAACCATTGACTCACAATCTCTTCTCAGTTTGTGCTCTGCAATGAGATGCTAATGATGTTCCCTTCTAAGATAGTGTCATTTGAATGGGTTTAAGGCGCCTGGAGAAAGAAAACTATCTGTTTTATTATTATAGAAAAGCAAAGATTAGAGAAAAAGTCTTGGGGGAAAAAAAAGAGATAATCTTTATAGTCATCCTAGAATATAATAATATATGCTTTTTTAAGTTTTATATCTTTGTTTTGTCATTTTGGCCACAATAACAGATTTGTGGTTTGTTTACCCCCTTTGAATAGATCATTTTGGCTGTTATTTACAAAATTACCAGAAAAAGTATCTTTTTGAGAAACATTTTTATCATTTGCGCATCTGATGACATCTGAAGAATAGAAAGAATGGAGCATCTTATAGCCTCTAGTGAAATAAAGAGGGACTACAGTACCATCTAGTGGAAAACAAAACCCTGTGCCTGTCTCTCTGACCTGCTGAATCATGGTCTGCTTGACTCAACCTCCTCAATACTTGTGTTTATACCCTGCATGCTCATAGAGAAATAACAAATTTTTTTTCTTTGTTTGGTTTATAGTTTTGGCTAAAGTGCAGAAACTGTGTCATAGCAGTCATCTATTATTTAGATTACCCCGAGAATCAAGAGTTTTTTTGCTCCAAACTAAGGCCACTACATTTTTGCTTTTATTCAAGGAAGGAGTGAATAACCACAGACAGACGGGGTCATAAGAACCTGTATAACTCAGGTGAAATCAAATGATGCTGCAATGGCTTTGTTTTCTGAACAAGGATATGTTTCTGCTGTGAGTAAGCCGCCTTCACCCCCTCCTCACACTCACCTACAACATGTGACACCAACCTCTTTTCGCACACTTGTACTTTATTTGCTGTCAAAACCATTTTATTCTTTTGTGTCTTTGTTCCGTATTGTCTGATTATTTCTGGTACTCACTACTGTCTGTCTGTGCTTGGTCACTCGCTGTGCAGTGAAGCCACAGGACCCTGCAATCTCTTCCTACCATGCTGTCTTCCTACAGGTAGATGAACACATCACGTCACCTTCAATAAGAACTGAGTATTTTCAGTGCACTAGAAGTCAGGATTTGAAAGGAAAAATACAGAGAATAAAACTGATTGAACGTTTGATGTTATTACACTGCTCTCCCTCTCAGTTTCTCAGTCTTTTGAACAATATAACTCAAGAAAAAATTCAGAGCAGAAACTTCTATACTTTCACCACTGGTTCCCCCTGGAGTACTGATGGTCTGATTAGACTTTTGGAGCACCTTGCTGCATTCATTTGCATATCAGAGAAGCACCTGGGAGAAAAAGGCGGGTCATTAAGCAGCTCAAATGCCTCATGGCTAACGCGCAGCCTCCCTAAGGAAGAACAAGGTCAGTTTGGTAGTGATTAGCATCAGGGAAAGGTTACTTTGATTAAATTAAAGTAATGGAAACAACAGACTCACCGTAGCGTTGGGGTTTCTCAACGGTGAACGCATCTGTCTGGACAGGAGCTAGACGAGACGTGTGTCCTGGAGCTCAAAAAAACCCTCATCCCTTGTTTCCTCCATGACCGAGAAAAAAAAGAAAGTTGTTTGTGCTGCCACGTTATTTTGCTGTGGCGATAATGGAGGATAGTACAAGCTGTCTCACTTATCTGGGACTAAAAAGAGAATATGACATCAGTGATAAAACATGAAGAAACACAGCAGGGGTGCTGCCAGCTCATGACTGTGAGTGAAGATGCATAATTACAGTGAACAGTTTCAGGTTAAAAAGTGTGTTTTTCTCCCTGAGTTTATTCCAAACTTAGATCTCCTTCATGTATAAGGCATATTGTGAGCACATATACACATCCATCTCCTCGGTAGCAGACATCTATTTTTGATGAAGTTGTAAGTAAACTGGCCAAAACAGCCTCCACTCTCCCTGGCTACCTTTCTCTTTACCTGCACTCTTCGACTTCAGGTCATCGTCTGATAGGAGGAGATAAACAAGTAAGGAAGGCAGCCAAAGAAAAGAAGTAAAAAAAACCTTTGGGATGCAACCAAGATCTGGTTTGTTCTCCTTCTAAAATATGAGATTTAAACTCCTTGTTTAACTTGTGATGACAGCTGGAAAGAAAAAAATACCATCAGGAACTACTTATCGTTATGTGAACTTATTTCACCCTCATTTTTAATATTCCTGACATCAGGTGTGCATCAATAGATGCTGCACAACCTGAGTCAATTTAATTACATTGTCACTGTGACAGTGTTGACTTTAATTAGTTGGAGATCTTGTGGTGGGTTTGTAGTTGGTGTGGGTGTGACACAGTTTTTATTTGCTTCTCATAAAATCAATAGTAAAGCATTAATCATTTTTCTCATGTAAGTTAACTCATTTCCTCAGGTTTATTTTTTTCATAAATGTATTTCTAACTTACATGCAGCCCACAATCTTCGGAGATGTCAAATTTTATTTGGAAATAGTCATTGTATTGTCTAGGATTGCAAATCAGCTTACAGTCAGTCGACATATGTGGGCATGCACACACACTGACACGCCCCAAAGTTTGCACACAGCCAGCTGGCATTTAGCAAACAAGCAATTATGATGAGTAAATTGCTTCATGGCACGGCTTCGCTCCTTAGGCAATTACTCCTTTGTCATCTGTTAGTTAAGAGCATGCTATCATTTAACGCCTGCATATGGCAAAAACTGTTTCCTTTCTGAGCATGCATGCATGCATGTATGTATACATAAACACGCATGTACAATGTGTGGATATCACATATGACCTGCTTTGCATAAAGCAACCAGCAGGGGGCAGTGTTGTTCCATCATGACCAGCAATTCAAAGACTTGAATCGAAGACTGCACTGAATTTCACAACACCACAGTGAAGATAATCTTAAAAATAGTGCTGAGTGTTGCACCGCCATTGTCTCATCGCCTCAAATGCTCTGTGAGAATTTAGCCATCATGCAACGATCTTGCAAGCTGGATTTTTTTTTTTTTTCCCAGCTGCATTTCTTGCCCCTAGTAACACTGAACTAAAATGACAGTTGGGGTGTCAGAGCCAGTCATGTGGAACAGTAATGTTGGTTTTTTTTTTTTTGGTTTTTTTTTTCTGTAAGCCTGGTATTTATGGTTTGCTTTCAACTCTGCACATATGCACATAGCCAGTGTGTGTGGGCAGAGTTACAGCCATGGAGCAGCACCACCACCAGGCTTCATGATCAGAGAAAACAGTGCTTCACTGGCTCTTGACAGTCTTGTCATACTGTATATGATCATTTTAGATCCGGATGTCCGGTTTCAGGTGGCTCACGCACCACAGCAGTGCTGCTGTTGTCTTAACACTCCACAAATATCCTGCAGTGTTACCCTGGTGAGGTGGGAGTCCGTATCCACAACACAAGGCTTTTCGGACTCGGGGCCTCCAACACTTCTCAGCTCTCCTCTCTGATGCCTGGGATGTTTTGGCCTCCAGTAGGTTTTAAGTGAGCAAGACATATTTAGGCTTGTTATAAACTAGCTCCGTTCTTGTAGAGCAATTATAACATGCTGCTAGCGTTTGCTCCCATTTGGGAGGTGGTTATATAAGATGGTATTTTCTGGGGATTGCATACGATTTCACAGGGATAGAGTAATATTTAAGATTCTGCTCACATCATTTAATTGATAATCTATGTATAACTATGCTGTGCGACTACCTAAAGCATAGATGGGGTATAGGATTTACATGTGGGGATACATTATTTAAATTTAATGATAGTGAGTGAGCTAAGCATAAGGGGGAAAAAACAATGAGCAGTTGTAAGTTCTGATTATTGAACTTCCTGTTCGCTCTTTTGTCAGTTCCTCCTGACAATAATATGAGACCAAGAACACAATGTGCTTCTATGCTGACATTCATATTTTTCTCATTTAAACTTGATGACAGTACTAACCTACCACGGTAAATATGAAAATTTACAAGCATTTGTGTGACACTAAACTATTCCATTATGTATCTAACAGTTTGGATTTAATAATGTCGCACCAAATTTTGCTAGATCTCTTCCTATTTGAAAAAATCATGCAGAAGATTACAAAAGACAAACACTGTAGGGGTGTTAGGTGGGAAGTGAAATCTGACTGACCAGATGTAGACAGTTAATTTAAGCCTTCCACTGGATGACTATCATCATTACTGCATCCTGGTCAATGTGCTGCCCAAGACGACTGTGATTAGATTTCAGGAAATACAAACAGGAGATTGGGCCGGCTATGAACCGGCAGCGTGACTGACCAGCTTTCAGTGTCGCAGGAACAGAAAAATGGAGCTGGTATTGGGAGCTAACCAGCCATTAGCTGCTGCTGTCAGATTCAGTGTGTGTGCTGGGAACACAGAGAGTTTGCTGAAGCTTTGACAGTCACTAAAAGCCCTTAAAAAAAAAAGTTTCATTGTGGTACCTGGATTGTAGCTGAACTAGCAGCTCAAAGAAGCTGTGTTGTGTATATATGTGTGTATATGTGTGTGTGTGTGTGTGTTCTGCCCAGAATCACAGCAGGTGGTGAAAATGTACCAAAATTTAATCAATAAGTTTTGTGTAAATAGGCATTTTGATAGAGTCAACATGTCCTCCAAAAGGAGAATTAATGTCTGTGTGCACAAATCCTATTCATTAAATTCTGTGACAATTTCACAAACACTTGATTTTCTTGTAAGTCAGCCCAGCAATCTTTTCTAACCTTAATTTAAGCGCTTTAGTTGCAGAAAACCTAAGCACAGATGGGACTCAAACTTTGGATCCTGAATGTAAGAATCCTTCAACTTTGTAACCCCATCATCCAATCAGACATCGAAGAAAACATCGACCTACAGTGTGGCTCATAAATGTAGTGTTATTCAGTCAAACAAAGTAGGTTCAGGCACTGAAGATGATTGTATACAAACTTCATTGATTAAATTATGTCACTATTTAATGAAATGTCATAAGACTATGTTGATGTATTCACTGTTTTACAAGCACAAGTCTTATCCTTTAAGGCAAAATCAAAACACAATTAGTAGATCAGCAAAAAGCAGTGTTAACTTCAGTAGACAAAGAGTCTCATCTGCATATACAAGCACAATTTCAAAAACCCGCACTTAGGGGTGGGGGGGGCTTTGGCTGACCAAAGCTGATAAGTCCTTCTTCTGACATTCTTTTTTTATATTAATTTTCAGGACATGAATTAAACCCAAACAGTTAACTCAGTTTAAGCATTGGTTCAGGGAGCCTGATGATGAGTTGAGCCATTTTCAACCCATTAAATGCAGATTTGTATACATATGTTACTAATGTCATCATAAGCTCTGGTGTGTTTCATCACAGTAGAGTCATACAAACCAGCTAACAGCTCCCATGCAGCACATATCTCTTTAAATGAAGATTCACTAATGGCCCAAAATGTTTACAAGAATGTGGACACACTTTTTAATGTACCTTTTGTCCCCCCACAAGATGAATTAAATCTTAATACACTTCCCAGCCAGGCTGCACAGGCTCACATCATATAGAGGCAATAAAACGCACTCAGAATTGTGATCATGCAGCATACTGAGCCACTTCTGTGCCTGCAGCTTGAATATAGTTCTTGGCTTTCACTGTTTTTCTTCACCGTCATTTTGTCCTCAGTATCCCCGCTTGGTATTCCC
The DNA here is from genome assembly GCA_029814765.1 of Acanthurus leucopareius. Lineage (NCBI taxonomy): Eukaryota > Metazoa > Chordata > Actinopteri > Acanthuriformes > Acanthuridae > Acanthurus > Acanthurus leucopareius. Next base: position 9,654,950 of record JAQMCX010000033.1, read on the forward strand.
CCCCACACTTCCAATTATCCTTGACGTGATAACACACTATAATGTGACACACAAGGGCAAACGGCTACTCTGTCTAGAAACAGATCTCCCCCAGACCAACTCTTCTCCCTGCATATCGCTCTCAAAAGTCTCACTGAGTGGTCGTAAACCCACAGATCTTACATTTCTTTTGCAGTATTTACAGACAACACCCTACAGTCCTGAAACACCATTCAGTAAGTATTTTGCAAGACAGAAGAAAGTCACTACTTCAGCAGATCTGAAAATAATGAATTAGTAGATACCGTTTAAAGGAAGAAAAGTGAAATAAACAAGCTCACCTGCATATAAACAAAACAAAGAAACTAGCAAATTACTGCGCGGCCAATGCAAAACTCAGTGCTCTAACACTTTATTACCACTCACAATATATACATTCAACCTATATACTAAAAGTATCGACAAAATTCCAGCAAATGTGCCACTTAATGGACAAATTACAACCTTAAGTGTGTCAGTAAAGACAGTCTTCCTGCATCAGCTGGCTGCCTGCGAGCAAAAGCAGGCACTCACTGCTCTAACTGCTACTTTACTGCTTGATTTAAGCTCTGTCCACAAATTCACAAACACATTGATTTACCTGGTAAAGTTAAGGTTGGCTTTGCCGTCCACTTCAGCATCCAATCTTTACAGCGCGCTCGATCTTTTTGCAGCTCTTACTGTAAACGTGCTGCGCCTCGGGCTCGGTTGGAGGTGTTTTAAGAACCATTTTCAGCTGAGGAGCCTTTTTAGTTCAGCAGTGATGCCATGAAAGAAAGTTTCATCAAATGGTTTTTGGATGAGTTTAGCTGAAAGTTGAATTCTTTTAGTTTTTGTAGTCAAAGCGGTAACAATACTGGACCTTGATAAGACAGCTACGGCAGCTTCTCTAATTAAATGAGGTAAATCTGTCTAGACGAGACTTTCTGGTGGGAATGTCAGTCTAAAAACCTGCATAAATGGCCTTCCTTAAAACTGCCTGTAGGGCTTTTGAATAAATTTAACATTTCTTTATTGTTCTTATCAACGTAATTCGAACAATATAGTAACAGTGAGCTCATTTAAAGTTGAAATCAGTGGCATATTATTCTTGTTATTCTGCGGACAGATGATAAGAAACACCTTCTCATATTCCCCCTGTGCATACATTGTAATGTTCAGCTCTTCATTAAGAAGGCATGAAAGCATAACGTTTTTTTTTTTCTTTTATTGTTTGTTTAAAGAGTATTTACACAGGCCACCGTTCAGTAACCTTAGAACAATGAACATTAGCGGGGGACAGTTGTATATTGCATCCAGTTTTTCTGGTTTTGCACCACTTAATGGACTTTAATGGGGTATTTAATTTATAAACACATTGTAGGAAGTGAACTCTGAACCTTAATGGGGATAATGCTGCGCTCTTGCCAGCTGAGCTGAACAGACTCTCAGCTATATGCTTATGTAGTGTTTTCAGCTGTGCAGCTTCAGCAAGTACAAAGAGCAGCGCATAGCGTAAGCCAAAAGCGGCTCCTTAAATAGGACCCTTAGGTTTTACTTGTCCTATAAATTAATCTTAATATCCAACACCGAGGAGGAATGATCATAATTTTAGACTAAAGCTAATTAGTAAAATGTGGCAAAGTTTTCTATCTGCATTCAGATTCCAACTTAAAAAGCCTGAATTTGGCAGATGGATCACAACAGCTCATATGTGACTCACAACACCTTTTTAAAGTGGTTTATTCATTTCACTATCTGCCGGTCTGATGAATTACAGCGAGCGGAAAAAGGCAGCATTTTCATCATTACATCACTTTCACCACCAAATAAAATGTCATCACGTCCACCAGGAAATGTCACCAATCAGAAGCAAATTTCGATCGCCGCCGCGCTGCAGACTGAATCTGGATCAGGAGGAATGGAAAGAAACAGACGGAACATCGTCTAGCATCGTTACTTGAGTCTAGCAGAGGTCTTTTGGGTTCTTCCGCTGAGGTGTTTTCAGAAGTGTTGACTCTGTTTTACTCCCACCCTGCAGTGTGACGTGCACATTCTGTTGTTACTCAAGGTAAGGCCTTTTATAAGAGCTTATTTTCTGCTTCCCTATACAGCTTAAATCACTTTGTGGGATTCAGTGTTTGCTTGTCTTTGTTTGGCCTGATGTTTTTCAGTGTAAATATTTTCCGTGTATAACATTTTCCTCTTTAGCTCCATTTCAATTTCAGACTTGACTGTGACTGACACAAGGATACTCATTACATAACCACATTTTCAGAAAAAACTGCAAATGTATGATAATAAAACAACAATTAATTGATAAAGAGGAAAACAGAAGCAAAAAACTTGCACTCTCTTTTATATCCCACCTCCGTCATAGTGGTGCATTAATATAAAACTTTGAGTGAGAGCCGGACTTTATGTCCTGTTACTGTTATAATGCAACTTTGAAAGTTGTGATTTGTGGCCTTCGGTACTCTTTGATGGATTGCTCTGAGTGCATGAATTAGATGTCTCCGGAGTTGTTTCCATCGGCTTCAGGGATTGAATGAGGCAAAGAGGTATGACAAAAAACGATTTTCCAATGCTCTCGGTAATGGCGCGTGCATGTAATTATGTCACAATTGACTTTAGCCGCAGAAAGTGAAAAATCAGCGAAAAGTCACCTCATTCTGGTGCTGACCTTTATAATATAGACTTGAATCTGGATATGAAGCCATGAACAATCGTATTTCTTTTTTTTTTTTGTCCTTCTTTTCAGTGAGAGTCTGGCTCACTGAATGTATGTGGACTTTATTGTGCCGCTTGTGTTGCTGCTTCAGCTCTTCTGCTATTTATTCATGGAGTGAAACGTCCTAAAAGGCCTCTTTCATCTGCTTGTCTCAGTCCTCAAGGTCTCCCCAGTTTCTCTATCACTGCTCACTGTATTGGCAAATAACCGATTCACAATGAGAATTTCTTTACAAACACATTTTCAAAAATGAAATGACCAAACCAGTAAAGGTTTTCTGTTGTAAGCCTCATGCCACCCTTGTTGAACTGCTTCTCTTTAGCTCTGCAGAACTGACCAATGATCTTGTCTTAAGCTTTATTGTTACCCAGTTAGCATACATTAAATTATGTTATTTTTCTTTATATGTTTTCTTTTCAAGGCGACACAAGTGGCTGCACGTTTTGACAATGGGAGCTCCTCCATCTTCGAAATGCATTAGACGGGTTCATCAACAGCACAGTCAATATTCCAATAAATTAAAAAGTGACCTGAAATTTTTTTTAGTGAACTGAATGTTGGCCACTTTTCACTGTGAACTCCCAGCTGGAATTAACATATAGTATGAAATTGGGACACAGCTTGTGGGCCACAATCTCTCCCTCACAAAGATGTTCTAAAAGAGAATAAATGTGGGACTTGAAGCCATTTCTAAGGAGTTAACCATTTTGTTATGCAGTGGAGAGCTCATGCTATCAAGTGCTGAATTAATCAAGGCAACGAAGCATATCACAGGTACCAGAACTCTGACTCGCCTTGAAGGCCTCACCTCTCCGTCTGCAGTGCTTTTAACCTATTGTTGCTCAAACCACTGCCCTTTTGCCCTGTGCTTGTAAAGTGCCAAATTAGCAAATGCTAATTATTGTATCATAGACTGAGTTGCACCTACAAAGACTGGTTTAATCTAACAATTAGTTCTAGTCAAAGTTTTGGCATTAACTTGGTATAAAAAGTGCAAATTCAGTTTTAAAATTAATCAGAGCTCTGCTGCACAGTAATCTACTGAGTAAATTTCTAAGTTTTTTGATGCAGATCAAAATTAAATTGTGATTAATTAACACTGAGATGCTTAACTACCCATCAGAAGAATTAAAAAGTATTTTGCATGCTGTGAGGACCGAATAAGCATAAACGTTTGGTTGCTCTGAAATCTCTGACAAAACTTTACAGTGTTTGCTTTCAAACTAAACAGTTAGTTAGTTAGCACACTCACGATGGCTCAGCAAACAAGCTAATTTCTCCTCCTTTTGATAAAATACTTGTTGGCCTAATTAATAGAGAAATGTGGCCAAATACTAGAAGAAAACGGAACAAATGACAAATGCACACTAAGGAGGGAAGAAACTTACTTACTGTGCAGCAACTGGCTGACTGGTTTAACTGGTTTAACTGGTTTAAGGTCCCCATTCCCCCTCTAGAAACATTAGGTATGGCGTAATATCTCAGGGTCACCAGAAGCTGAAGCATTTCTGCAGCATTTTCTGCATTTGCATTTCTTTCACTGCCAATGTTTGCCGGTCAGGTTTTCCTGTTCAGCTCCGTGAAAGTTTCCCTGCTAAAACCAGTTTCTTGAGAGAAGTTCAGCAGGATCATAAAACTTAATTGAGTTGGGTCTGCTCCCTGACTCTCTTCAAGGGTTGATTATTTTGTACACTCAATCTCAAAAAGGAACATGCACCAGAAGTTAAACCTCCTTAAGTGTACGTTTAAAGTACTAAACGGAGCCTTAATTATATTGTTTACTGGAGTTAGCAGGAACTTTTTTCTCCTTAAACAAGACATAATTTTGCTTCTTTTTCCATATTACAGGAAATGTATGCAACATTTAGGGTTAGTTTGCAGAGATACCTAAAGCAAAGGTTACAAATGTCTCTTTTTTAATTAGATAATAAGTAAAGAAGCACAAAGAACACCACATAGTTAGCTTTTGTTTACATCTGCTGTCAGTGTGTTGGAGGTGCTTTAAAACCTTGTTGTGCTTGTTAGGATTTGGGTGCTTTTCTGTGTTTATGCTCTTAATTTGGGATTGAATCAGGATTAATTGGACATCCTGGAGGTCAGTTTTTTTAAAAAACTATATTCTGGATATTTTTTTTTAGACTGTATCCATTTGGCACACAGTAATACAGTTGTTCAATTATTCATACACTACTGTCCAGAAATGGCAGTGGTGGGGGTGAAGCACAGGCCTTCGTGTAGTCTTTCCTCACCTCTCACGAACTTTGATGCCCTGCGATAAGCTCCATCGCCACAGTGAAGGCGAAAGAGGAAGACGTGCACCCTGCCATCGCGCTTATTTGCATATTATGCTGAAGCAAAGCTGTAAAAAAAAAAAAAAAAAAGCACATTTCAATATCTTGCAAATGTGACAGATGTTTGTGCACGATGTTTGGAGCCCTGGATGTTAGATTCTCCTGTCTTATCACACTCGTGCACATGGTCTTCAGGCTCAGTGTACATTATATATTACAGCCGGCTCATGCACTCCGTGAGCTCTCACGAGTTTACACAACACTATCTTTTATTAAACGGTCGTGTCACTGACTGTTCAAGTTGTTTGTGTTAGGATAAAGGGGAACAGGCATGTGCATAATTTAAGATAAGTCTGTTGAAGGACATGTATCAAAATATGTAACAACAGCCAATATTATTAACTGTCCTCACGTCCGTTGTTTGCTTACTAGATGATTTCAACTTAGATTTTTTTTACTGATGGAGCTGCTTTTAGGATATGCATTACAGATATGTTAGATTGATTTTCTTAAGAAAAACAATCCTTTTCATTCACTTTGTCATCATACAGCTGCTTTACAAAGGCTTCAAGCCACAGAAAAAAGCTGAGAAAAAAGGATTTGAGTTTGAAGGCCAAACTTAAAACATTAATTGTGTGCTTTTATTTTTTTTTAAGCATTATTGTTCACCATTGTCACTTTTCATAACCTCATTGTTTAGATACTGAACCTGGTCAGTATCTGCAAACAAAAATATTGTCGTGCTTCTTTTTCAGCCTGATAGCATTTTTTGGACTAATGAGATCATTTCATGAGATAATCTTCAATTAAATATTTTTAAATGTGTAATTTTAAGGTAGTTTAACCACATTATATCAAGTGAATTCCTTTGGGGAGAGGGGCTGTGGAGATGACAGTTACTGCTGCTCTGCTAAGCTGCTTGTCAGCTTCAAGCATGTTTCTCTTTTTCCCTTTTGATTGAATTAGCTGCTGCCTTATTTAAGTGGCCTTAAAATGATGTAAGACCAAAAAATACAGGAATTATATTAGCTAAGGTATCCAACCTGCTAGCCTTGACCCCCACGTTACACCTATTTATATTATAGTCAGCTAATATGAAAAAGATGTAACAAAAATCTGCCTTCATCTCCTTTTTTCCCACCGCATGCAATAATTATTGTGTTTTGGCCTTTTAGAAAAATACGCATTTAAATTCAACAAGAAATGGTCTGAATTCTTTTGGTATTTGGTGATTTTAATAGAGATTCCCTGACTGAGAGAAGTTGTTATTCACAAACAACTTCCACAGAGACATCAGACTGTGTTTGGCTGAACCGACATCTTTTCAAAAACAACACAATGCTCATCAGTCAAACCTCTACAATTCAATAAGTGAATAGCCCGTTTCAGTTGAAGTGATACCTTTCATCTTGTGATCTCTGATCGCACGGGAATAATACTTGGTGCAACTTGTCAAATTGTTTAGTTTTTGGATGACTGAACTGTCTCAAAGACCTTGTTCAAAACTACTGTGTGTTTGTGTGTTTGTGTGTGTGCACGGGAGGAGCTGAACCCTCCCTTTTGTAAAGCTACGTCTCCATTAATAACACAAGATTTTTTTTTTTTTTCTGGCACTGTGAAAAAAAACAGGATTTAAAAAAAAATTACATCCACATTTTGGCAAATTCTGCAATATGCTGAGCTGATTCTGTTATTACTATTGAATTCTGGGATTTCTTCTGCGTTGCTTGCGATGCAGGAATCACAGGGACCTACAGACAGCATCTCTGACTATAATCTCGTTTTATAAAAGCTCTGCACGAACCTTCAGTTGCTGAAAATCCCCCAGAGATTCCTTATGTAGAGATAATATGGGATTTTGTCCTTTTCCATGTTGGCGTCTGTGTTGTGTGAACAGATTAGTGTTTTATGTTTTGTGTACAGTATATCTGCTGTGTTTACATAGCGCACTCAAAGTGTATGCCTCTATAATTATAATTAAATTAAATTAAATTACAACGTCTCCAATAATATGGTAACCATACATCATCATGCTCATTATTTCCATCTATGTGTGTCAAACAGGAATAAAGCTGAAAAGCAGAAACAGATTCGGCAGAGGTGGATTTTAATCTTTAAACAATAATTTTTTAATTTCATTTTCTTTTAAAGAATGTTATAATGCAATTGTCCATTTGCAATTACTGAATTGAATTGAAGACGTTGCAGATATTTGGTCCATTTTATATTTTTGCATTGGCATGTGTTAATAAATAACACTTAAGATGTTATCACTGTCTGTGATTAAGAAAATGAAATTAATAAAAAAATTCAACACTCTTAATTAAGAGCAGCTTTAACTTTGCTGGTCTTAATCTACCAATAATGAATTATCTTTGGAGTAGATAATTGTTAGAGTGCTGCATAAGGGTCTTTTAGTATCTAGGCAGCCTCATGCTTGTAAAGTTGAGGCCAAAGCAGAAAATTAACAAGTGAAAAATTGAGGTTGTTTCTAGACAGTTTAACCATTATGATTATGCAGAAAATCTGGGTGTGTTACTGCTCCAAAAATTAAGGAGGCTTAAGAATAAAACAAGGCTCTGAATATATATCCATCATAAATATGTGCATACATGCTTCTGTCTGTGGACTTAAATATACTTAATCCTTTCTTAACATCAGCTTTTCATTGCCGTTTGTGAGCATAAAGCTTGGTTGCTGCCGTGAATTCCACAGACATTTTAGCCAGTCAACATTAGTAGAAGGAACTCAGAGGCATAAGAACAGTGAAGCTCAACGTGCAGTCAGATTTGAAGGTAAACCTCTGCATTTATTTTTTTTTGCTTGTCTTGCATATTGCATACAATGTGCCTATGCTGGCTTTACAGATGGCAGTTAGTTCAGCCTCAGGCGACACACACACACACCATCTCAGGATAGATGGCTCGTGTGTATGATTGACAAGTGTTGGAGGAGAACTTGTCCTGCTGAGGTGGAGGAAGCTGAGAACAGACGGATGAAGCACAGGTAGCATCTTTAATACTGCCTCTGTCTTCACTGAGATACCACTGGGTAGATTAGAGTGCTATGGTTTTTGGCAGCGAGTCAGTGATAGTATTTCACACTATTGTTTTGCAGCAAGAGACAGTTGTTGACTCTTCAGTACAGCAGAATGGATTCTCTGTCTCTACACATTTCTGCTCCTGCAAACATCATTCCTACAGGTGGAATGAGAGCATGTAAAGTGTATTTTTCCTCGTCCTTCATCCAGTCGTTATTGGCAGGATAAAGGGCAGAATTAGGCCAGATCACTTGTTGCAGTGATCAGTGCAGGTTTTTTTGTGGTGTTCTGGGAGTCTCAGCTGTTTGTGGAAAGCAAATGAATGTGTTTGTGCTCCCTCATGGCGGTGTTGTTCGGGCTGACTTTGGTTGGATACACCGTTCAGCTGATTGGCCACTGCAGCATTTTTATCTTCTCCAAAAGTTGGACTCCGCTTCATCTTTCCACCTCAGAGCTGCAGGGTTTTTAATTTTTTTTTTTTTTAATTTTATTTTCCAGAAACACACTGCGGTCTGCACCCCCCACTGGCTTAACAGCCAACCCACATCAAAATGAATTGGAGAACTCGTGTCTTTGCCGTGATGCTTGATTTGGTCTGAATGAGGCCTAATAATGATCTTCATGCATCGCTGCAACAAGATGCAAAATTTGTTCTATTTGCTGGCTGAAATATAAAAAACTAAAGAGTTGGAGAAGTCTGAGAAAAAAAAAGATTAAATCTTCAATGGACTGTTACATATTATCTTCTTTATTCACGTACCTTTTCTTTTAGACATTCTATGTTTTCTAAAATTTCCACTACTGAAAGCTACTCGTAGTGTCAGTTGTGAGTTCCTTGGGCATTCCCCAGGGCAGATACTTTCTATGGCACAAATGGCACTTGTATTTTCTATAGCAAAACTTCTCTAGCAAGTAAAACAATAGATATATTGAAGGTTAATCTACACAGTGAAGTATTATAACTCTCAAGCTTTTCGTAACACCTTTTAAAGGAGTTTGCATAACACTGACATGACACTATTGTGATCTGTGACACAATCACGACTGTGTCATGACACCCATTAAACTCCAAATAATCTCTGAGAGTCTGTTAATGTCGTCAGTGAGTGTGGTTCGGTCAGTTCACCCTGACCCTCACCCCCATTAAAATGACAGATTTGTCTGAATGGCACTAAATGACAGTGACATGACAGCAGAACCAAACATTCACAGACTCCTTCATGTCCATGACAGTGTCATGTCATGGTGATAACAGTGTCATGTCAGTCCCATACACCCTCTTCAAATAAATGCGGCCCAGCTTCAGAGGCTTTGTCGAATTTAGTGTTACAAGGTATATAAGTAAATTTTAAGCTAGCTTTTTTTTTTTTATTATTATCATTAATTCATCTTTCAATTTCTCTCAGCACGAAATTCAAATTAATGTGCCTGGCAGCACAAATGTCACCCCCCGACTTAATGTGATCCCAGAGGCATTCACAACCACTGATTAATTCCATTAGAACAATCTCTTTTGTTTTGGCATCATTGAAAGCAACGGGGACAACATTTCAACACTTCCAGACTGACTAACGGAATAAAGCAAAGCGACATGACTAAGAGTCAGGTGTAAAAAAAAAACCTACAGCAGAACAGCTAAATGCAGCATCCTGTCCCAGGGAAAGTATGCAGATGAGTAGCTTGTGATGGTTTTGAACTGCTGCAGATGTTCAGCCAGGAGAAAGCCTGTGATGTGCTTTTGATAAAAGATAAGAACTCGCAGAACAGCAGTGCAGTGGGTACATAAATCAAAAGGCAGATAAATGATAGGAGATACTGCCAGTTCAGCAGACGACAGTTGCTGCTTGTTTAGGCTGCACTGCACCCGATACAATATTGTTAAAAAGGTGGCATATTTGCGTGCACTCTCAAATCACGCACACTCACTGGGCTCCGACCAAAAATGTGGGACTAAATGGGAAAAAAAAAAATTGGCTCTCATACCAAGAGCACATAAAGCTGCTTCAAAGCATTGGCTTTTATATTTAAATTATGCTAATTAAATTAAACAAAGACTATTACCAAGCAAAGCTCAATGGTTCCCACACACCTGTTCAGTTTGGATGGATTGTTGGTTCATTCTGAAGCAATCTGGCTTCACAGGCACGTCTGTAAAACGGCATTTCTCTGTGTTCCTTGACTGCTGTTTCTCGTAACACCGTGTGTCAGTTTTTCTGCATTGATAATAACAACAAAACCACAACAGATTCTTAGATTAAATAACTGATATTATAAATTGTAATGAATTACATTTTTTTTCCACTGTACTTTCTATTTGTTGCAGTTTGATGAAAGAAAAGGCCACCGTTTTAATAACTGAGGGCAAAAGGAGTGGAAACATGCAGCAGTGAAGAACTCGTAATGAATTACAGATGAGAGAAAAAGAAAAGAACAATAAATATCTTTAAGGATTTTATTTTATCTTTATTCATCATAGTTCAAGTCGAGCCCACTCCCTGGAAAAAAAGTTAGAAAAATGAGTGGAAATCATACTGAAACCACATCATACCTAAGCGCAGTATAAAATGGCAGAAGCTGAAATGTTTTAATGAAGGTCTGATATGTGACAGAGCTTACAGACTCCAACAAATGTTACACTGATAAGATTTTTTCAGCAAATATAAAATTTGTGAAGCATATAATGATCATTTCCACTCTGCATGAAACATATCACAAACAATGTAAAAATAATCACAATCTGGTCTTTTTAAACATTTTATAGAGCCTTTGCAAGCTCCTTTGTGTCTTTAAAAGATATGTGGAGAAACAGCCAAACAAAAATAAAAGATATTCTCTTTTTTTTTTTTTTCCCAGCTTACTGACATGAGTTGTGCCCTCAGATCAAAGCGATGGTGGAATAGTGCTTTGGGTTATATCAGGTGGTCAGAGGGAAGCGAGGTTAAGAGCTCTGTACATTTCCTCTGTAGATTCTGTTTGAGTGGCTTGTTGAGCAATTCTTCCAACGCCAACCGTAGATCCGAGCGAGCGGAGTCGGATTTGATGCGGCACTCTGATTTCAGTCTCTGGGTGCACACAGTATCTGCACATGCTTTACCAATCATTGTCTCTCCATCCGCCTTGGCAGTACCGTTCCCCAGGGAGGCTGCTCGACTCATAGCAACAGATCCTTCTTGCCTTCTTCGCAGAATCTTCTCAGCAGTATATTCACACAGGAATACCTAATGTGAAGGCGCAGATAAAATGTGGTTGAATATGTCATCATCCATTTCATCTTTAACAGTAGGATCCCTCTTCTTTACAGCAGCGGCAGCAGCAGCAGTAGTAGTAGTTACAGTAGTTCAGCTCCAGGAAATGCCAGTTATATTTGAGGTCTCATGCAGTGCCACAACTAATCAACCCCATTTACACAAGGGTGGAGTCTTCAAACACTTTTTTTTTTTTTTTTTTTTATTGCACATTTTTCCATTTAGGGTTTTAGTGGACTGGATCCCAGTGTTTACTGGGTGGAAAGCGGTGAAATACAAAGCCAAACCGTTACAGAGCCAACACAGACAGGCAGTTTAGAGTCTCCAGTGACTTGCTTGTCAGAATGTGGAAAGAAAATCATCAGGACTTGCCATCCTCATAAGCCGCCATGCTGCCCCTCCAATTTAGATTTGTGCTCTAATTACGGTGTTGCAAAAATGGAAACTCAGACACTGAAATATGAGAACTGTAAATAATTGCATGTAACTGACTGCCTTGTGACAACCTGTATAATTAAGCATTGTATTAAACTGTGGCTCTCCGTTGTAGTAAAAAATGAATCTTTTTAATAATCCGCACCTTGTTTTTAATGTTTTAGCCTTTATTTAAAAGTCATTTCCTTGTTTAACAAAGAATAGTTGCAGAACAGTTAAAAAAAAAACACCTCAGAAAAGTAAAGCTGTAAATGATTTCCTGAAAGCAGAAAGGATTTTCTCAAACTTATTAATTTATTTATGAATGCAATTGTTAATAAGTTTAATCAGTAAAACATAGCATTTGTAGTGTAATCTTAAATTAGGGTTTTAGAGAGCTTATTTATTTGGTATTTTACTGATGTGTTTAAAAAGCCACTCTCCTGCAGGTTAATTAACCTGCTTTACATTTGAGCAGAGACCCTGTAAAATTATCCCATTATTAGAATGAGTCTGCGTTAATTTTGCATATTAGTGTTTTTTACTCAGCTGAAAATGATTTTTTTTTACCAATGGAACCGAAAAGGCAATCATGTTTTGATCATAAAAACTTCAAGACAAATTGATCTCTGCTTTCGATTGTGGCGCCTTAAAGTTCATCTCAATAATATCACCAAGCAACCAAAACCTCCTTTGTGTGACATGAACCAGAATTCCAATTTAGCGTAGACCCGAAATGGAGCAAATTGAAAATAAAAACGCCACATTTTCAGTTAAAAGTTAGTACTTTTCAAAGCCCGAAGATGAGACATCCCATTGATCTTCAACCGCTGTAACTTCAGCCTGTTTGTCAAGATGTTCAGAGTTTTTGACAACTGCTACAATCCTGCAGCGATGCCTGCTGCACATCAAACGCCATTCCCAACAATGAGCCGACTGCTTAAGATTCAAGCAATGTTTATCCAGGCATCTGATACGTGCATTCTAATCATATTTAGTCGGACAAGATGAGCCCCTCCAAATGATCAGAGGTTAAAATCTCGCACTCATCTTCTGCTCATTCAAAGCGATGATTAAAGCAATTAAAGCAGTCTTTATGTCTGTATGTGTTTTAATCACTCTAGACCAGGGAGCTGCACTGATTCTATCTGCTGGTGTTCTTCTATTGTATGTTACAAAATGATTCAGATTTAAGAATTTGATATAAAGTTAAATTGATTTCAAAAGAGTGTTTATTCACACAAAAAAAACTATTTTATGAGCTTTAAACTTAAAATGGGTTGGAAGAAAAAAAATTATCTAACAACCTTGATTCTTCATCACAAATCAGAGGTGATCCACAAACGTCAGAAGTCAGTTTTCAAAATGTTATGTAACAACATGACATTGACAGAATGAAAAAGGTGGAAGGAGGCTGTGAGGACAGAGCAGCACAGACGTGACCTTGTTACTCAACATTTTCAACCTTTTTCAAAAGACAAGACATTGCAAGAATTTTTAAAAATTTAATGATTAAATTATGACATTCGTAGGAAAAAGAAATTATGAAATGAACTTTCTAGGCTGTCACTCAAAGTCTAACGTTAACAGAGACGAATAACGATCAGCTCTAACAAACAGGAGCAACTTACAAAAACACACTGTAGCATAAAAACAACTTCAACTCGCTGCGACATAAGAAAAATAAGTCTAATCTCAGTCTGTTTCACCTCAGAAGCCCCGCAGCAGCTCAGTGTCCTGCACTGTGATGGCTTTTCTTGGAGCTAATGTTGCAGCAGAGACGCTGATCTCCACTGTTGGAGACATAATGCTACTAACACAGCAAAACCCACAGCCAGTTCATTCTGTCAGTCTGATATTCTCATACAAACTGGAAAGAAAAAAAAAACAAGTTATTAAATCAATTAATGTAATAATTAAAACTTTTAACTTTATAAAATCAAAAGAGTGCAAATCATTTATCTTAGTTATCAGATACAGGGACTAAGGGCACAAGTTAATGATTTGGTAAACAGTAAACTGGAGCAACAGACTGAAACATTTTAATTACTTTGCTTTTTGATTCCATTAATGGTTAGCTTAAAACAGTTGCAATTATGACTGGAATCAAAAGAATTACCAAGATACATATTTTTTTGAATTTTGCAAAACTATTGCGCTTTTATTTGCAGATTTTTATCATCTAATTATGGGAATATATTTATGCATTATTTAAATGATTAAAAAGGGTAAACACATAAATGCAGGAAACAAGCACTAGAAAACACTTGGTGGTTTATTTTTTCCTTTGCTCTTTCACAGCAAAGTTTTTAGCGTTGCGACCTTTAACACTCTGTTTGTTACTTTGATTTTTAGACAAAAAAGGATCCCCAACTGCTTGAAGCTATCACCGACACACAAACACAGACAAAGACGGATAACGATGCTCACAGCTAGAGACGAACAGAGACAAACGAGTGCAGGCGAACAGACTGAGAGTGAGCCGAAAAGATCCTGCAGGACAGGAAGTGGAGACAAAGGACGCTCTGTGTAGCAGCAAATGGAGGAAAACTTAGAAAGATGTCATTCCTCGAAAGCTTTTCTCACTGCATTATACATGTCTTATGATGAGTTCTACTGTTTGTCCCCTGTGTCTTCTAAAAAAACTGTCATCACATAAAAAAAAAAACCTTCTCTCAAAGATTATAAAAAGTTGAGGTTGTTTTGCTTATTCCAAACTTTTGAAAGATTTTCAAAATTTATACTCATATGACATATTCATCTCAACATCCAGCACTCCCCGCTGTTCATACAGCTTTTTTAAAAGCCTCCACCCCAGCATCCACCTGTATGCTCTGAATCCACACTCCTCCAGAAGGAAAGTTATTGCCGTCGCACCCCGCTGTGTTCAGCTTGGTGCCTGCTCGTGGGAAGTGACAAGGTCAGAGCCTGGATGACAGGAATCATTGCTGTATATAATCTACATTCCTTATAATAAACTATTTCACTGACAGAACATAAAATATCTGTTTTTAAAACACAAAAAATGAAGAATCGAATACAATAAAAAAGTTGAAGCGGAGAGGATCGCAGGGTGGTAGTAGTAGTGGTAGTAGTAGTGGTAGTAGTAGTGGTAGTAGTGGTAGTAGTAGTAGTGTTATGATGATAGTATTTTATACATATATATATGTATGTATGTATTTGCATGTGATGCATGTTATTTAGATGGTATATTTGGCATAAAAATGTAATGTGAATATCATTAAAATAATCACATGCATTTTTAATACTTAAATATCTTCATTTTTGATTCTTATTAAAAATATGTTTATATTAATAGGGATTAATGGCCTCATACTGTGACCAAAAGCTTTGCAACTGTAAGATTTTAATGTTATGATAAGAAAATATTTGTCTGATTGTCCATGGTATTAGGTCATTATTATTATAAACAGCTGAACTGACCCTGAATAAAGGAATGAAAACTTTATTTTTCAGTTTTTAAACCAGGAAAATCTCTTGAAATCTAAGAATAATTAAATCTTTATGGTCATAATGTCTCATGAAAGTAATTCACTTTAAGCACAAGCTGAACTGTATTAAAACTGTCTGAAATTTAATTTCTACATATTCTTATCTCTGGCTGATTGGATGAATAGGTATTTAATAATAGAACAGGATTGGCTCTTAAGCTTCTCTCTGTGAAAGATAGAAAGTTGGATTTTGAAAATTTGCGATTGTATTTTCCTTTTTACTAAGAAAAATGTGTTTAATGAAAAGTTCATTTTTAAAAAAAAAAAAAAAAAAAATTGCAATTTTATTTTGCTGTGTATTTCTTAGACTTTTGAATTGGATATCGTAGCCAGTCCAACCACCAAATCAGCAAACACTCATGAGAAATAGAGACCAGACATGCCAAAACACAAATCTTACACAAGTACTGATATTAAGTTCAATTATTCATACCATAGGTGGGGGGAGGGGAGACACTGTGGAACAGAAACTCTACCATCATATTTCATGCCACAATATACCATGAAGCTGTTATACTTCTGCAGCTCTCAGCCAAGCAGAGCCAAACCATAGTTTACTGCTTCTGTAAATGCAAAGCCCACACGGTATGTTTTATGGCATTACAATATAAAGAGTGCATATTGTACTCTCATGACACTGATAGAGATTGGGTTTAAATGTCTAGAGTGCAACAAAGGATACTGCCAAGAGAAACAGAAGAGATATTACCTCAAATGTCATCCATCTTCAATAGTTAATAACATCTCTCAGTGGGAGTTCATCCTGTAGTGCAGTATGTGTTCCTCAATAAAAAAAGCAGGTAATTCAGGTTAGTGGCAATATATTAAGAAAAGAAAATAAAACAGATTTTTATGTTGTATTCTATCTAATCTTTTCTTTCACAGCGGGATGGGCATCCTGTAGGAGATGGGCCTCAGGCTCTTTGCTTTTAATACTACAGAGCTTATAACCTAATGTGGACAAAAAGATGCTGAAATGCCCCGCTATGAGAGATAAGTCCTGCAGTCTATAAATTGATAAACACCTTTTATCACGCTGGCACTCAACTGTTGGCCTGTTGTTCTGATACCGGCTCAGGATTATTACACTTTCTCATCTGGCTGCGGCGACTGAAACGTATACGTGTGGATACAAAAGGAGAAGGTTTACCGGCAGTCGGAGCTTTCTGACCAGCACTTAATCTGCACCTGCTTGTCAAAGATAGCAGCGTATAAATATATAAAACTCTAAAATAGTATAAATATTAACATTATATCAAGTTCAAAGCAGTGTCAAAATTCCTGGTTAACCTACGCTTGACAATTAAGACCATTATTCACATTTTTGTCTTGTTTAAATACAACAAGAATGGACTTTTTGAAGTTTTTGACACAACTTTCGGTAGTTTTATTGGATGTAATTTTTCCTCCGTTTCCGCAGCCTCTTGCAGCCTGTTGCTCCGCTTCAACTTTTGACACAATTAAAAGACTGCTAGATCATCTGTATTTACAGTCACTTTAGATCTGTTGAGATCTCAGCTTGTGAGGTCACTTTGTCATCAGTATTCCCCTTTCTGCTCACGCCCTCCGTCAACCTCTGTCCTGCAAATTACACCCTCTGATGCTTCAAAGAGCAATGTGACAAGCCCCCCCTCCGCCTCCGATCAACTGCCAGTATTTCCAGACTTAGATTGACACTTTAAATGAAATAACCATCGAGCGAGTAGAGAGGAGGCCATCTTTGTCTGCGCGCAGGCATCTGTACCCGCTGAGTGTTAGACAACAAAGAGCCATAGGGGGCCTACTTGGGTGTCAATGGAGGTTTCGGTGGCGTGGGGGAGTAAGACGCTCAGCTCAGAAATGTCACGTCTATGATTGTCTCCGGTGCTTTATGCCAGAGATGCAGCCTTTATATCTCTGAGCGCCGTCAGCGGATGAGATGCCTCTGGATGTTTGTTTCCGATGTTTTTTCAGTTCACAGTTGCAAAGGGAGTCGGAGGAGCAGAGTGTGTGTATGTTTTACCGAGGGGGCAACCTCTGTAGACATATTTTCAGGATATTGGTTTGGAGCTCGAATGCCTTAAACAGCCGTTTGTGGTTCTTTAACACTGATCCATAAAAAAAACCCTCTCATATGCAAAGATACATATGCCAGACCGCATACGATTAGAGCAGAGACTGTAATCAACTGACTAACATCACACAACCCCAATTACTTCTCTTTTCTCATGTACACAAATAACTTCATGCTGTAATGAGACAGTTTCTTGCCATGCATTTATTGTCACCAAACTGTTTAATTTTAATAGATGTGCACTATATGTTTTCCACTTATCACTATGTAGGAAATGCATCGGCGGGATATTTACTCATACAGCACACACTGTCACAAGCAAATTCAGTGTGATTGAACAATTTGCTCAGCAATTGAGCATAATAGGCCATCAGTGTGCAGGAATACTAATGTATATATCAAAGACCCAGGAAGCAGTTGCAAGAGGAAGAAAGCTGCAGTGAGAGGTTGTTATTTTACTGCTAATGATACAGTGGGCATGCAGACGCTATCAGAAGGACACCCAGGGCTTCATTTTCCTACAATCTAATGCATTACATGTTGTGCAATCATGCTTTGTTTGATTGAGATCAGATTAAACCGAAGCCAATTGTTAACTCTTTGATTTATGAGTTTAGAAAGGTTGGATTTATTTCCGTGATACAGACTCGGTAGCGGGGAAAAAGCCGATTGCGGAGACCGACAAAAAAAGGGTCGAGGCAGGGAAGGGAGATCAGAGTTAAAAGGGTGTTTAGCAAAGTTAAGGGAGTGTATGCTGTCCTTTCACAAGTGACAGACGTCTGTCTCCTTTACGCCGAGGCTGACTACGAGGGTCAGGTGATGAGCTGGAGGTGAGAAGCTTGATCGTGATGTGTGGTAGACAGGTGCAGAGAGACAGGTTTGGGAGTGACAGGAGACAGTCACTCTGACCCACACAGGTTTTTTTTTAACATGAGCAGAAGAGGCATAAAAGGGAAAAGAAGGAAAACAGAGGGTGGAGCAGCTATCATAGCTGTCACCCAGATAAGTTACATGTGCTTTAATGGGGCAAACTGCTTGTTAATTTTTCATAACATCTGTTCTTGGAAGCTCCAATTACACTTTAAATACAGGGATTTCACTCTCAAGGCTTCTAAATAACTAAAAACGCACAGTTGTGGAAGATTGGTTACTTTGAGGGAGTATGCACTGTATGAGATAACAGCCAAGGAGCCTCAGTTTGAATTTGCTGGAAACACATTTTCAGAGTATAAATCACAGAGTCGCAAAAAATGCCTTTACAAATGAAAACAAATTACCTCTTGGATTCTTCTCAAAGTGGTAAACATGCCTGTTAATAAGCATGGACAGCGTTGTACCTTTAATATAATCAAATTCTCTTAAAATATACAGCATTTTTCGTGCAAAAACAATGTAAATGAAAACAAGGGAGGAAAGAAGAGTTTCAGTGCGGTTTATGTCTTCTGATTCTTAATCTTATGTTTCCAGAGGCAAACTCAGCCGGTAATTAAGATAATTAAATATCCTTAAGTATATGAATACACACATGGTAATTTGTAGAAATACACATCTTACATATGTGGCATAAGGGAGAACATATTGTTTAACCTGCAGTTAAATATTCATCCTGCTGCATCTGGGTATCACATTCATGTCCTCACTATAAGGAAAGTCAGACCCAAGGCCGAATTTTCACTTACACTGCAGCGTCCATGGGGAGGATAAAGGGTTTTTGATATGAATACTGAGTGGAAAAACAAGAAACAAGACATCCAGGACTCAAACACTGGGACTTAAAATAGGTTATTTGGGCGTAAACATATCCTCCAAAGGGATGAATAATGTAAAATAGGCTGGTTAGTTGTCAAAAGAAACTCCTAAAGGATTTTGGGTTACTGCGATCTGCTTAGTAAAACTGACTTTCCCCTCATTAACAGTTCAAGGCAAACTACCTATTCATGAGCTCCCATTAATTTTCAGCGTGGCGTCTTTATTCCTCTTGTATTAGCCCCGATTTCAGATGGACAAGAAACAAGAGGGAATCATTTTTGCATGAGGCCTGACCTACATGACAGGAGAGAAAAACTAAAGTAGGTTACGCTTTGATGCAGAGGAATACTGGCTTAGCTCCACGTTATTGTATTATTAAACTGTTTTTGAGCATCTGCTGAAGTGACCACTGACACGGAGTGCTAGGCGATGCTTTTGCCAGACATGTGTATGCATAAATAAGCTGTGAGCGGTTTACAGATGTATTTTGTATCAGTGCGATCTAAAGAAAGAGAGAAGAAGAAGGCAGAGATTGCCAGAGAAACGATGCAGAGGTAGAAGCGAAACTACTGTTTGATCACACTCTTGGAAAAACGGTTTGGCATTTATAAACTCTTCATCCTTCTGCGAGGAAATCACAAGAAACCAAAGTCCATTTGTTCACTAGAAAAAAACTCATCTCGAACAGCTATTTTTTTCAGCAAAAGAAACGGGAACATAATTTAACACTGTCTGCGGTACAAAAAGGGAAGCTCGAGCCACTGGGTTATAATTGACGGTAATTTGGGTGGCCATGACAGGGGCACCTCGGAGTCCAGACCAGGTGGGGGGAGAAAAAAAAATAATCATCTGCGCTGTGGCCTGCCCCCTCCCATACCCCACCATCACTCTCTATCAAATTAAAAGGCCAGAGTCAATGTCCTCCCTCCAGAGCGTCGGCCCCTCTTGTCAAAACCTAACAAGTCATTTGCTGAAGGTTATTGTTATTGTGTGACATTTAATCCAAGTCATGATATTAGCATAATTTCCTTAACCCCTAGTCACCTTTAATTGGTCAGAGCTTTTTAATGCCTGTATTTCAAATTGCACTGAGTGTATTCCTCATAATTTTAGTGGCTGGACATTTTTATGGATGGTTGCTGTAGGATGAAACACACCCCAAATACAAGATGGGGTTTTTTTTGTAGTTTTGGCAGACTTACCTTTATGTATATAGTCATATATGGATGTCAGAATAGTTGAAAAGCAGTTCTGGGTGGTTTGCACAATGCAGGCTCCCTAAACAAGCCATCCAGTTTGCAATCATCAGTGTTCTCCATGTGAGTGGCAGATGTGATTACTGACAGATATGTAGACCCTGCGGCTCCTTGCTGTGTGGGGAACCGCATGCTGCCGTCCTCTCTCAGACATCCCTAATGATGTCTCGGTGATGTTTAAACCCCATGATGGCATGTTGCATCGTCAGATGTGGCGGCTGGCATCCATGCAGCCACAAGAGTGATGAGATGTTTAGTTATGTGCAACAGCCACATGGACACTGCAGGATCTCCGAGTTTGCTGAAGGTGAGACAAATGAATGTGGGTTTCGTGCCCAGGCACCTACAGATTTCTGTAAAATTAGCCAGCACGGCTATGAATCTCAGAGACACTGTTCAGTCCTGTAGATGAAAAGGTGTTCTTACCTTCAATAATGTTTTTTTTTATTGGAAACTAATCTAAAATATCATACGCATTATTTCGTAGACTCCCCTCTTCATCCTGCTTGCTTCTATATTCAATGTCCTTAATGAGACACCTACAAAAGCGGCAAACCTGATGAAATACCATTGAGAAATGGATGAATGGTAGATGACAATAATGGCTACACCTGTATCTCGAGTCTTAATGTTCAAGTTCTGATTTAATGTTCCCATTTTGAAGAAAAATACAAAAGATGTAACACTTGAGGTTCATGCAAAATGTAACATAAGAGGTCAATTGCTTTTTTACATCAAAAATTTCACTTGCATTAAAGCAAATTAAAGACCCCACTGTCACTCCACTGAACCCCTCCATTACATTTTCAATTTTTCATCAAAAGGAGAGAAATGTAAAAACTAAATGAATTTGGACGTGAGTGTTACAGAACAAAAAGTCTTGATTTGAGCTACATTTTTTTCTTGCAGTGCAAAGTTGGCAAGTTTAGGCACAACTTTAGGAAATTATTGGACGGTTTTATTTTCTTTTAAGTTAAACATGAATGATTCATAGCGAAAACATGATCACAGCTTAGCATTCTTGTAGGCTCTTAGCAGACAACGCCATTTTGTTCAGCCTGTAGCTCATCGTTGTCATCTCTTAGCTGAATAGTCATTCAACTCTAAGCTTCAATCTGCAGAGAAATTTCAACAAAAACAGCCCATACATGTTTTTATACTCAGCCACATTTGTGCTCCAAGGTTAGAATGCGTCCTTGTTGGGAGCGATTCACACTGCAGCCCCTGTAAATCAATGCCTGCTGCTCACTATGCATTCATCTCAGCCAAGCGGTTGATTTCTGTGCTTCCATGTACACTGTCATGCATGAAGCTGTTTATGTGAAATTGGTGGTTTAATGATGAGGAAATCTGCTGAGTGTAAAGGGTTCACACAGGCATTAAGCAAACACATGCACAGCAGCAGAATATTTTAAAATTATTAGGCATCATATATTTGTGTTAATATATTTATATATGTATGTGGTTTTTTTTGCCCTCCTTGCATGGAGGTTACTACACGGTCAACCCCATTAATCCAAACAACTTCCCTCTAAACTTCCCTGCATACTAAACATCTTATTAATTTCCCTCAATATTTACCAACTAGCCTACAAGTATCCTAAATACAAGCAGCAGAAGTCACTTCAGAATCTCATTTTTCTCACATGAGTGGTCAGCTGCTGTCTGGCCCTGAGGATGTGCCGCTCCTCAGCTTCGCGTTCTCCAATGATGTCCTGCCACTTTTTTTTTCCATTTTGTTTTCTTTGTCCAATAAATTAGTCAGTAACTAACCTTTGCTTCTTCATTCAGAATTCACTGCAGGAGTTGACAGCAACTCTCCTGTTACGCAAGAAACTCTCACCAAAAACTAATTAATTTGGTTTATTGACATTTTCAGCAAAATAAGAGTGAGGTTTTTTTCCACATTTATTGAAATTCATTGTACATATTTTGTATTTATTTTGAAATTTACCTCATTTTTTTGAGCCAAAAAGCTCATTTGACAAATAAAAAATTCATAGATTAAAATTGAAATGAATTGTTTGAATAAAAAAGCAATACTTTGAACTTTTTTTTATTAAACATAATTTGCATGTACCGTATTTATTTGCTCTGTATTTCAATAACTGTGTTGTATGTTGGTTATATTCCGAAATGCACACATGGCACTGAAGCCTACAGCTTAAAACATGACCAAATGAAGTTTAATCAAAACAAATGACGAAAAAGGATCTGTTCTCTTAGATTTCATTGATTATTGATGTATTTTAAAAGAGGCCTGTGAATATGATTTAGAATTCCAAATATGAAATAAAATTCCGATTTTCTTTTTTCTTTTGAAGAAAATATCTTGTTAATTAAAACATTTTTCATTTTTTAAAATAAAAGGGTTGTTTGGCCTCAATTGACTGAAACATGCCCTTGGCTAAAAGTAATGGTGATGCCTTTTGAATAAACAGTTGTCTGCATAACTTTTATTAGCTCTTTTGTAAAGGGAGAAACATTTCAGCCTCTCTTCCTCTGAAATTGAAAAAAAAATTGTAAAGGCAGTGCAAAAGCTCTGTTTTTCTAGTTTTATTTTTGGTTTTAAATTTTAGTTTTGTGGTGCTGGTTTCAGAGCTAATGCTCTAAACTCCCCTTCCTTTAACTTGACACTTTAATAGTCATTTTATATCCTTTCTGGCCTTAATAATGTACTTTATGTACCTTTTTAATGTACTTTAGATTGGAAAATGAATGGGGATAATTTTCTGGTTAGCATTAGCCTTTATCATTTCTCTACAGTGAAGTGAAACTCAGACCCCATTTAAACATCACTTTATGCATTTGGTGGGTAGATGTGAAAAGTGTAAATACATCTACAAAGCATTGTTAAAATCAGCTAATGAGGTGGTTTGAGACACATTCAGGTCAGATGATCAAAGGTGTGAATGCATTGGTCTCCCCATGATGCATGTGTGAGCTCTACAAATCTAACAAATCAAATTGTCACTAAGTTGTCTGTGAAAGTAACCCCCACCAGGTCCATCACCTGTGACACCGGCAGCTAAAGTTACACTGAAATTAACCATCCTACTCCCTGCTTCATTTAAGTGACAGAAAAAGTGGCTTCAGCTATTCCAGCGCACACATACAGTCATACAGGTACACTGTTGAATAGTCTGTGTGGGTGAAAGAGTGGTGTGAATGATAACACGTAAGGATGTTGGCCTCAAACTGGAGGATAATTGCAGGTTTTGGTCGGATTTGCCAGTCTCGACAATTGCGGAGGTGTTCCCAACATGGGGCCGGTTTAACAGATGATCTTTTAGTGTGAGGTGTACAAGCTTCACGTACATGTTACCGACTGTATTGGAGTCATCCTGATTTTAAAATTTTTAAATATCAAGCAGGTTCGATATTTATACTTGAAAACACATTGTGCAAGGAACAGTGATGGAATATTTGGCCACAAAAACCACAAAAGCTAATGAGAGTTAGCTGACTGGGGCAGGTCAGAAACGAGAACCAACCAGAGTTCTGCTGCTGTGAGACAGACACATGACTGCCAAATAGGACTTTTGTCTTATGGGTTTTGCTGTTTACAGTCACCGATTGTGTTTTTAGTGCAGTCCCAGAGAGCTTTAGATACTCATTTGAAGTTTTGGTCTTTGGTCCCCCATGTTTTTAAAAAGCTAGAGAAGAATAGCTTCAGCATATTACCAACAACATCAATGTAGTTAGCTTACTGTTGGATATGTATCTTTTTTATGCATCTTGTACTTAAAAACGGATAGATACGGATACTTTTTTTGCCCGATGGGAAGTGAATTGCAAAACAGTGCAAAACACTGAAAGTGTTTGAAAGTCACCAAACAGCTTCCAAGGCACTGCCTTCACCCTGAACCAAAGTGCTTCAGGAAAGCTTAGACAGGTTGAAATCAAGCTTGAGTACATCATTTAGCAAAGCTGCTTTCAATCCTTTGAAGATTTTACATGGATACTAGAACTCTGCAATGATGACTGTCAAAGGGCAGTTGATGCCACAATTATTGTGTGGTAACACCCGATTCAAACAGCTGCCTGACTCTTTAAACAATGTAGTTCAAGTCCAGATAATAACCTGCTCTCACAGAGTTGAAAAAAAAAACATTAATCAAATTCGAATTAATGTTTTCTACTAATTCACTACCCATTAAGCAGTAAGAGTATCTATCACATTTTGCTTGCCAGGAGCAAAGGATTTAAAAAAGTAAGCACACAAGAGGCTTAAAGAAACATCGTCAACAGCAGTGTTTTTGTGTTGGACAAACTTATTGTAATTTAGGACAGACTTGCTGCAAAATGGGCAGTTTAAAAGAAAGAACAGACATTGCTGCAGGCCTACTGAAAGGTGAATCAGATGAAAAAGGGTCTGAAGAAGAAAAAAAAAAACAAAGCTTGATAACATAGCTGAGAGCGATACAAGGAATACCAATGAGTGACCTCAAAGATATCTGTCATTGGCAGAAATAGGCCCATCTGTTAGCTAAGCAGGTAAAAAGACTTCACGAGTGAATTTGTTCCTGTTCATGTTTGCAGAAGCAGGATATAGTGAAGAAAATGACTAACCCATGACACGCAGAGTCATTTTCTTATCGAATCCCTTGCTGCCCAGTTGTGTGCACTATTGTTGTAATGCGATTCGAATGATTTCATCAGGATCCTCTCAATGGTTGTATCTTATGTGTGTGCAATGTGGCGGCAAAATAATCATTTGGATGTCATTACCTTTTTTTTCCAGGGAGATAATGGCGTTAAAGCCTTATGATCCCCATCCAAGGCTGCTGTATGCCCAACAGAAATCAAGGAGAACAATGGTGGTTTAGCTTCATTCGCTGTGATTTGCTTCAACAAATGAGATTATTTCTGCCTCCTCTGATTTTGACTCAGAGAAACATCACCCACGTCCACGGAGGGCAGGAAGAAAGAGAGGTGAAGCGGCCCCACTGAAAGGTCTCTAAACTATCAAAAAAAAACTGTAGGCTTATGGTGTTTCAGAGCCGGTTATTGGCTGTGGGGGGTTAGTGAACCCTTAGCACAGGTCAGAGAAACTTATTTAATATGGCTTCATACCACCTGTGGTGAAAGGTTGCACCACAGGGCTGCCAATATCATCTGTGCCACCATCCACCACAGAGCGCGCCTGCATCCAGTTTGCAGTCTGTTTCTCTCCTCCCACACAACCTCTCATCTCCTCCCAGGAAGTACAGCTCTAATGAGGTGAGGGAAATTTATTAGAGAAGGAGATGTGTGCAGAAGTAGGATGAGACTTTTTTAAAGAACTGTTATCATCAGGATATCTGTGTCAATTACGTATCAAGTGGTAAGCCAGTTGCAAAGCTTAATCGCGTTTAATCATGCCCAGCTGATTTGAAGTGCACAAGGCAACTGATTTTTAAAACTGTGTCATTAAATCTGGTCTTAATTGGCATTTTGTGTAAGATTTTACCGTTGCAGGAGGAGCTGTATGGAAGAGTTTAGGATTAAGCAGCACATACATGTTTTCTAGGGCAGAAACATCTTTGAAATGCAGCATCCAAAAATCTTTTTTTAAAGCAAATATTTTCTGGCAGCTACGCATCTTATTGCTACACTGAAGTCAGTTTAAAACACAGTAGACTGTATGTAGGTCAAGCAGCTTTAATGTGGTGAGGGGCATTGCTTATGAAAAAAAAAAAACTTGCTGAAAGTTACTTCCATGTTTCCTCTGACAAAACCGCTTTGACGGATGTCCAAATATTGGGACAGTCAGCCTGACGCTTGGCAAACATCAATCTCTTAGTCACAAAGGAAAGACGGAGGTAGACATGATGGAAGGACGCTGGAGAGAGGAGATGTCTGAAATTAAAAATGGTTGAAAGTGATACCTTAGTAAATATTTACCTTTCTACACAAAAGCCTACACACATTAGTCATGGCATTATCGCAGTTTTATCGACATCTACACCTTGGGGTTTCAGTTCTGTGTTTCCCATAGTAACAACACACCTGAAATCACCAGTGTTGCAGTGCCTGTGCAGGGATTGCCAGCTTCACAATTCCCTTAGCAAAAATCAAGGTTCCATTAGCTCCTCATGCAAAACATATCGCTGTTGTTTTAACGTTTCAGGTGTTGACTAACTTCCTACTCGACTGCTGCATGCAACCATTACGCGAACCGATTGTTTTCTCGCTTAAAACAATCAAGTGTTCTCTGTCATTTCAAGCAGGAGAAAGCTTTAAAGAGATTAAATGGTAATTGAAGAGAGACTGTGGAATTAGTGGCCCAGAACTGAGGTTTGGAGAAAGGAAAAAAAGAGTTCAGTAACTCAGGAGGAGTTGCTTTTTTGCCCGGCCTTAAGTGCTAAGAAGCCTTGAAATGATTCTCCAACAAAATAGCCTAGCAGTGGTGAGCAGAGCTTTGTGTTGTGTTGAATTCCTAATGGTTCCCCCAATCAAAAGAGACACAGAGCTATTTATACTAAGTTTAATATAATTGTGAGGCTGGTATTGCAGTTTATCTTGGCATGATAAAACAGGCGCATTAATAACCAATTGGGATGTAATATAGATCTGTTGAGAGAATAAAAGAAGCCAAAGCATAAATGCTCTTTGTGTGTGAGGCAATGTTGCTACCATAGCAACTGCTACCTCTTTTCACTCTTTGATCTGATTGGTTGAGTAGGGTTTTTTTTTTATTCTCCCTCTACCTTAAATCCTGTGTACATTTGGTGCGGCTACATGGTTATTTTTTTACGTTCTGTGACCAATGTTTTGTTTGCTTTTGTTTGCTGAGCCCATCCAAAATTTAAGAGTCAGCAGAGGCGAGAAATTCATGAGGAGGCGCAGCTATCTTCACAGCGTGAGAGGAAGCAACTCATACAGGATGTTTTGTGGGGAAATAAGCAGGTAGTAGAGGTAGAGGAGACAAGGGGATTCCTAATTAAACTAGTTTCATCCTGTTGGTATAAAGCACAGATAATGAGAGGCTGTGCCTTTAGATCTTAGGGCTTTTCACTGACTTACACTCTCTTTTATATGTGCATGTGCTATTCCTGTTTCTACTATCCTTATTTAATGTTTGTGAATTCACACATTTTCTATCCATCTATGTACAAGATTTACATCAGGAGATTTATGCTACTCCTCTGGATTAGTATTAAAACATGAACTAGCCTGGACAAAGCTAAAAAAATCTGTCCACCGACCTTCTACCAACACATTATTGACCAGAATTCTTCCAGAATTCTTCCAGAACTCTTAATGAGAAGCATATTTGGCTATCATTTGGAAACTCATTGTAATGTTAGGAAGACAGGCAAACAAGATGTAATAATGAAATTGATAAGCTCTACAGGCATCGGTTAGCTCATTACTGGGCTTTGAATAAAGCTAGGCTAGCTGTTTCCCTTTGTCCAGTTTATGTACTAAGCTATGTGCTAAACTAAGCTAACTGCCTCATGACTCCTGCTCCACACATGTGGGTTAATATCGATATCTGCATGTTGCACTAAGACAGCGAATGAGCCTATTTTCCCTGTTAAACTTTCCTTTAATTATAAGGAAATGCTATGCTAAAAAGAAATATCCTGATAACTAGCTAGCATTAGCCAATGGGTGACAGGCTATGGCATTTCCAGGTTTGAAAACTGATCAATACACTCTTACTTATTTGGCTGAGTGAATACTTGGCAATAGGTTGAGATGTCACAGACCTGCTGGTTACAGCTTGTTAGTGAACTGAGAATTAGCAAGCGAGGGGGGGGCTTCTCATAGTAATTACAGACTTATGGCCTTCAAACACACAGCTTGATGTTCAACAGTCGGCTTCACTCGCGCTTTTCATCTCATACTCTCCTGCTGTCACTCTCACAAGACTTAAACAAACTGAGGTTTGCCGTCCCATGCGTTCAGCTTTTGTATTTATTCATTTAAATGATGATTAGGTAATGGTCATTTCATACACTGGCATGCTCCTCCTTTACAGCACTACCACCTACCTGTACACACACTGGAGACACACTCAGGCTTTAAGTGCTCTAACGAGGGTGGTGTGCTGGCTCAGCAGTTAGCACTGTGGCCTCCCAGCAAGATGTTTGTGGGTTTGAATCGTGGCCGTTCTTCTTGTTTGGAGGCACTTTAGCCTCTTGTTTGTGTGGGTTTTCCTCCGGCTGTGGATTCCTCCCACCATCCGATCACATGCAGCTTAGGTCAACATGAATCTTGAAACTGTCCATAAGTGCAAATCTGCTGCCTTTTGATTTTTTTAAAAAAAAACTTTTCCTGCTGCTCACTCACTGTAAACTGGGGCAGACTACCGGACTCCCGTGAGTTAAAGAAGAACAGGCAGCCATTGAGAATGAACAAAGGTGTAAATCAAGGAAGGATATAATATTGTGGAAGGAGAAATGGCTATGTTTTATTTACAGAATTGCGTTCTGGTGTCCTTTTTTTTCCTTAACCAGTTTTATAAGCTTAAAATACATAAATGCATGATTTTCATCCTTGTCAAGATTTACTTTTAGCACGTAAAAAATCGAAGACTTCCACAATATACATGGCTCTTATGTAACTACAGCTATGTATCATAGAGATGTAATAATATCATGAGAAATAGAGCTGTGGGATATATGTGATATAAGGCTGAATCTAAATATGATGTATAAACGCCATCTACCGCGTGCAGAACCGCCTCATGCATTTATATGAAAGAGAAAAAGTGTGTGTGCATGGAAATCAGATCACTGTTAGACACATTTAGGCTGAAATATTGAGGCCTTGCTTCACTGGGACCCTTCTATGGTGCATCTAATATATTCACTTATCAGTTTCAAAAACTGCCATTGAACATCAACTAAGATAAATTCTTTTGTAGTTTGAATTATGTAGGAGTCACATTAGCTATGTTCAGATGCAATTTTCGGCTCTTTCAAGTGACTTTAAACCTCTGTTGAAGTCAGGATTTTACATAATTTAACAACGTTTCCCATCAGTATGTCAAAGCTTTTTATTTGCAAAGGCTGGCATGGATGGACTAGATGGAATTGTTAGATAAAAGGAAATCTGACTTGTCTTTTTTTTTTTTTTTCCTGCAACATTTTCTTCTCTACCGTCTGCAAGTCAGCCCCATGCGGTCCTTCCAAGTAATCCATCCGCTCACATACACGACCGACACATACATTGCTTGGCCAAATGTTCATGTGCAAATGCTTAAAAATAGGCGTGAATCATCTACACTTGGAATCAGATTGGTGGATTAGTCCTTCATCACACTGAGTCTCCAGAGTGCAATCATGTCATTCACAGTGGCGCTAATAAATACCAAGCTCATTTCACACCACGTTTCACTTCAATGTTGATGATATCAGAAGAATTATCCATTTCTGTCATGTACTTCATAAGCAGGAAGAGGATCATTGGGGTTAGTCAATCCATCAGCTGTGTATTTTTCCTGTGTATTCCAGGGGAGGGAGAGGCAGGAGGGTTAAACTGTGAAGCCTGTGTAACAGACTGTATGACAAATAGGTGATAAGTAGAAACAGAAAATGGAAATGGAGGTAAGCATGCTGTGGTGTGATGGCAGAAATACTGGTGTAAGAAAAAGACATCATGGAAAATTGTTGCAAAGCAGCTGTGGCAGAAAAAGTTTGGTTTGTGTGTCATTTACAGTTTATAAAAATCACTCAACTGTAAGATTTTTATGCTGTAATTACCCGGTTTCTTGTTGAACCATCTATTTTTTTTATCGACTTTGTTCAGTTGCTGACAATTTAACTACTCATGCCTGATTGCCGAGGCTTGCCTCCATTTTTGCGGGAAGCCGACTGGAAGAATTGCTCATCACAATACAACACTGTTAGCTGTTTAAGTCATATATGTGTTTGATCTGTTGGTGATGTGGCTTTGGCCCATCTGGATCTACATGGAATCATAATGGAAATGTACAACAGAACCACATGACTGGACAATATGTTGATATTACATCAACGTCATGGTATAAGATCAGATCTCATCGAAGATATTGTGTAACATTATTTTGTGTTGTGTAATAAGTGTTGTCACTTTCTAGTTTAAAAGATCATAATACAGTAAGGTTATGAAATTTTCTAAACTAACCAAACTAGCTGTTCTAATATTTGCCTTTACCTAGTTAGTTACTACATCTATGTTACTTAGATGTATTTATCAAAAATTTATTTTGTTATGAAAGCACCATTTGTCATTCCAGTAATATTGTTTCAATGCTGATATCAGGGTATTTGGTCACTAACATCATGAAGTTTGATTTAGTCCACATTGCCTAGCTCTACTTAGAGCTGAACATTTGACGTACTTCATGGAAAATCATAGAAAGGTGTTGTTCAGTCCAATGTGAAGCAGATGTTCCGATAACAACTGCAGTTACCAAGCATAGCAACCTGTTAGTGACTGACACATTTCTATTCAAACCTTTTTATTAACCTGATCATAAAGAATTCAAAAGTCATCTCCCTTTTAAAGACATATATCCTTTTGGCAGCCTGCTAACAGTACATAGCAGATGTATGCAATACTAGCTTAGAGATGTAACTTCCCTGCTTCTGCACTGTTAGCTTGACCTAGCCTAGCCCTACCAGTCGAGCCTTACCACGGCATCACCCAACCTCGTAACCTCAATCAAAAAAAAAATCACTTTTCACAGGGAGTCAAGTGATAAACAGTGGTTTGTGTTTGGTATAGTTGCTGGGACAAAAAACAGTTGCACTGTTGATGCTTCCTGTGCTGAACTAAACAACGGCCTTAACAGCCAAGAGACACCTGAGAAGTCTCATTTCCCTCAGACATATACACCGCTCCATCCACTCATCCATAGTTAGGCCACCAGGGAGGTTAATCACAAACATTTACATTCTGTAGCAGATGCAAGAGTGAAAACTGTGACATAACCTGAAGCTATAAACGTCTTGCTGTGTTGCTCTGATAGAAGAGAAGCAAGCCGGAGCTACTCACTAAAGAAGTGTTATAGAAATGTGAAAGGAAATTAGACATCATTTCTGTTGTATGTGCTTATTGTAGCACAGCTTGCAGCTATTTAGAATATTAAATATGATTTTTTTTTTTGTCAATATTGCGCCGTCCTATTAGAACAAAGGCTTTGAAAAGAATGTTGGGTATAGATAATAAAAAGAAAACCTGCACATTTGAACTGGCTCAAGGAATATGAAAGTATGTTTTTCTGCCCCTGTCTGTCAAACAGCGTAGGTCAGGGTTGTCAAACTCTATTTCTGAGAGGGCCACACTGAGGAATTAGAGCGCAATGAATTAATGCCTGTCTCAGACTGGAATACATTTTGATAGAACATGAGGAAAATTCTTAAACTCTTGTATGGCCTACTAAGATATTAAAGCAGTTATAATCCTTTACATTTCAGAACTCTTTGTGCAGTTTCCCAGCATTAGCTATTCAGTGTATCCACATTCTGTAACTCTTCTTTATAAGAGTTTTGCAGAATCCATCATTCCCGTGTGATATTGTGAACCAGTCCACCAGGGATTTACAGGGATGCATGCATGTAATTTAGCAATGCTGATTCATTTAATCCCAATTACATCACCCTCAGCATTTCAAAGTATCAGAGCTGCTCTAAGTTACTGTATTGTAGACTAAACGTTTCCTTGCTTCATATTAAAAGCATCAAACTGGTGAAATATGAGGTGACTTTTATTGTGAAGCATATAAAAGAAAAATCAATGCGTTCGTCAGAGAGGTTAGCGCAGACAGCTGTTCATTGAAAATATGCCCAGAGAACAAAAGAAGAGGAATCGCTGCGGGCCACAGGCTGCACACCTGCAGCTCTTCAGCAACATTACCAGCTCCTTTCACTGTGCACTTCTGCTGTTTGGAAAACCACTTGCACCTTGCACAGCATGACATCAGATGGCTGCTACTCATGGCATGATGGAAAAAAGACCGATTACGGACAGGATCCTTTATTGTGTTGGCATGAGTTTGTTTGGCTGCAAAAAAAAAAAGTAAATAAAACCACCTTTCGTAGCAGTGTCAACAGCCTCGTGTTGTTAACATGACCAATAAATAATCTTCAGATTTGAATCTTAAAACTTCTCTATTAACTGTCCAAGCAGTGTTTGAATTTGTATTTTTTTTTCCTTTGGCTCAGCATGTTTAAAGTTACAGCCCCAGTTTGAAAAAGCAGGGACCCTGTGTGAAACATTGATAAAAAAATAATGAAATTAATCGAAAATCTACTGGCAACAGTATTGCATACAAGAACATGTACCCAATCATGACAATTTCACCCGCAACCAATGAACATGTTTAACTGTAGAATGATCTAAACTGGTGCTTTTTCTTGCCCCTCTCCTAAATTGTCTGAACCTGTTGCTAAAAACAGATTCAGAAAATGCATGTCTTTGAGCATCATTAATGAAAAAACTGAGCTAGAAATCAAGTTATTATCTTTGCACTCTTTTCATTGAGTTTTTTACAGAATGCATTAGTAAATGATCACAATTAAATTCATTCATTTTTTAACACAATTTTGGGACTAGAACTTTCATTATTGTTGTAAAAGACAGAAGGATTAGCCTTTTTAAATAACATTTTTAATAGTGAAAATTACTATTTACCATTTCTGGAGTCATTTGTGATAGTATTTGGCTAATTAATTTAAATAGGTTTTAGATGAAAAACAGAGGCAGATACAGAGAGATGGCAAACTCATCTATCTGCTCATTTAAAAAATTTAAAAACACACAACTCAAAATAAAGACATATTCAAAAATAATAATTGCAAGTTAAATGAACTGGTATATAGCAGTGCATCTGTATTACTAGAAAATCTAATAAACCGCTCATTGCTCCGCTCATATTCCTTCACACAAAGTTTAAGTGGGTCTGAACTGGTTTTGCAGATCATGTCGGTCGATTTGTCGAGACTGTGGTTGTGACCAGGGGTGACAAACAGGGAAGCGTGACCAATCACTGCAATCTGCAGGGGGTCAGCGGATGCTAATGAGTGGTGACCGTTTTACAGACTTCATTAATGGCACGTTGCAGTCGGTAATAAATGCTCCTCGTGGCAGTGTTATTGGCTGGTGGGCAGAGCAAACAGCCACAGCCATTGATCAGTCCCAGAGGACCCACATCTGCCGTGTTAGTTTGCATGGCTGCTCTCTGCCTCCACTCCGTGGCCCTGCCTCCATCATTTCTTTGACCTTGGGGATTCTGTGTTTCCCGATGTCTGTGACGCTTTCTTTTCCTGCTGCCTTGTATTTGTTATTATCCAAGGGGGCTTCCCCTTTAAAAAAAAAAAAGAAAAAAAAAAAGGCCTTTCTGTTCCTGCAACCGAAAGGTGAAATGCCCTTAAAATCATCTTAAGATTAATTCCAACGTTGACAATGTAGCTCACTCATAACATCAGAAATGCTGGCACTGCTGTTTGAATTTCAATGTAGGCTGAACACCATTGCCTACACTGTAATGAGAATTGTGTGGACTGATGTGACAGGTGGCTAATGGGACATTGTACACCAATCATGGCTCAAAGCATCAACATAAAATGCCACTTGCTTCAAAAAATAATAACACTCTCCTCCACAGACTCTTATCACAAAAACATCAAAAGCATGACTGAAAAGCACTATCTCTTCAAGGACAACTCAACAATGTAATAGGTGTTTAAAACTGTCTGGACCTGATTATTACAATATATTCTTGCCAGTTTGCTAAGCAACATTGCATGTAATTTACCCTCTTAAAACAATGTTCAGACCCAGAGCTGCATTATCCCTCTGACAGAATCAAATCTGTATGAAGTGTCAAATGTAGGTGGCATCCACTAGACTAGTCTTCCATTTACATATGAAAGACCTCCCACATAGGAAGGTTTAAATATGCAGAATGTAAACATTTGCTGAACCACCTTTTTTTTAGCATCACTGATCATCCTTGCAACCTTGATACTCCTGCTGTTCCGTTTATCCTAAGTTTTTAGCCTGATGGTATCAGATCTGTGTTTTGGTTTTCTGTTCTTTTGCTAATCTCCCAGGTCACAAGGCTAAGGCTTATTAAGCCCCTTGATGACAATTAGACAGCAGAACCTTTTGGCTATCAGTCCGTCCTTCTGCCCTTTACTGGAAAGAGATTTTGGAGAGTTCAGGCTGCAGCTTTTGTTGTAATAATGACTGTATTTCGACTGTTTGCAAATTCTGTCTATTTAAACATGTCAGGGATTTGGTCTCTTTCAAAATTACATGTCCCTTGATACAAACAAAAATCCCTGCATAATTACAAAACTTCTAAATGAGATCCCGAGAACATTTTTCTTACCTTTTCTCATTACTGCAGTGAATAAATGTAGAGCTTTTTTTTTTTTAATCAAAGGAGTCACAAAAGTACAATATCAGTGAAAATACCAGGAAAAAATGTGCGTCATGTTGCATTGAGTCATGTCACATGTTGCTGCATTAAATGTACTGGCTGGATTGAGTTGTTTTGATCTCTAGGCTATTTATAAATGTATCTAGATGTATTAGATTGACTGTTTGTGTATTGAGAAGTGAACTCAAATTGGTCTCAGTGGGTGAGATGTGCATCTGTCATTAGCGGCCTCCCACCATGCTGCATAATGGCCCTAAAGCCTGTTGATTTTCTCTCTTTCCACTCAGTCTCTTTGCTAATTAGCTACCTTGTTGGAGGTGCTAATCAGTGAAAGCATCCCAATCCTGTTTACATAAAAATAGAAAGCCTCTGCATTGTGATCAGTCCACTTTTGTATCTTTTATTACAAAGGTGTGGTTGTGTGTGGTGGAGCAGGAAAGAAGAGCAATTTCGTAATATTTTTTCAAAGTTGCGAACACAAACTAGCCTAAAGCTATGTTTTTAAAATCAAATGGAGTCTGACAGAGCAGTGCAATAACTGACAGAAAAAATCCCACTGCCTTTGATCATGTATCATATGATTTAGGCAATACATTAATAGAATCATCAATCAGACATTGAAAATGTCAAAGATGGAAATTCACACTTTTGCATGACCACATGCATTGTCAGTAACGGAGGTGCAACACTGTTGTGGCAATGCCAGTGCAACACCATGCACAGTCTGAATCTACAAGCAATAAGAAACACTTAGATAATGATGTTTCTTTTGTTGTTTTGGCTTTTAAAACACTGAACTTGAATTCTTGAATATTTGAGCTTTTTTTTTTTTTTTGTGAGGGAGCCGAGCAGCAGGACTGAGACCCTTAACATACAGATACAACAACCAAAGAGTTTTTAATGGCCAAACAGTTGAATGTTTTCACTGGCCAAATCAGCCATCCGACCTGAGTCCAATTGATCATGCATTTAATTTGCTGAAGAGAGCAGATTGAAAGCCCCTGGAGCAAGAGAGAAGTGAGGGTGGTGGCTGTTTGAGCCTGGCAAAACTTCACCACACATTAAAACAGTGTCTGTTAACGTCTGTAGTCTCCTAGAATTAACCAAATATTGAATACAATTAAAATTTGTTTACTTGTCCAATTTCTTTATACCTCCTAAATGTTATATAAAAGGCCCTGCTGTCCCTACGCTGTTGATTTGATAAAAACATTGTCAAATTAAAGCTAACAGTTAACACTTTGCTCTAGGAGTAATTGGTTGTTGTCAGATTTAATGTGCTGGTTTACAAAACCAAAACAACAAAAATGCAGCGTAAATCACCAGAGTTTTAACAAGCTTTGCTGCACTAGGTCTGGGGTTATTGTTCTGCATGTTGAATGCAGGCACTATATTGGATAAGACATAAACAGCTGGAGCTTCTTCACCTCATATAGTCACAATGTATTTTGTGACTTTGTACAGCAGCAGACATTCACTGTGAGAGGAGACACGTGTTATGGCAAACCTGTTGTTTGCTGAAGCTCTAAGCATTGATATGACTATAAAAAGTCTACTGAGCAAAATGTTAAATATAGACACGGTAACCTTGGATTAAACGATGAGTTAAATGACACCCTGTGACATCACCACCCCTATTAATTTTCTGTATAAGTAAGCCTATCAAAGTTAACAGTGCATCGGTCAACCAGCGCAGCTTTCAGTTTCCTTCAAGAGCAAAGGAAAGGTGGAGGCTACTGATAAGACAAGTAGAATGGCTGGGAAATTACATGCTTCATATTAAAATCCTTTTAGCTTTTCAAAAGTATTGCTGCCAATTTTGGACCTCAGATGAACCCTTTTTGCGATGAGATAACGAGGGAGACACGTCTCCTGTTTGCTGACAACTGAGACTACAGGTATTTTTTTTGTATTGTTTAGGTCAATCCAATTAAGATAAAAATTTTTTTAGATTTCTTTAGAGTTGCCCAAGACAGCAGCCTCAGGTGCTGTTGCACAGTGAGAGTATACAGTTGAATAAATTCATTAAAAACATATGACAGAGAGAAGTTGGAGGGCAGGAAGAGATACTGAGGGAAGAACCAGAAAGTTTTTTAATAACCAGAAGTTGTTGAAATTATTATTAAAAGAAAACTTAAAAAAAAAGGAAATGAACAGTTTGGATTTGATTCCAAGGGATAAAAGTTAAATTAGCAATAGCAACATACATACCTTTATGGTAGGTTATGACAGTTTTTGGCACTGTAGATTCAACATAGGCACATCTGGACAAGAAGTTCAAATTCACAGACAAAAGTACATTAAAACCAAGGTACTGAGTCTCAGATATTGTTGCTTAAAGAGCTGTATTGAGTCAACGACAGGGGACAAACATTAAGATTTCTAATTGATTCAAATGTTGTACGTGGTAGCACAGTTATAGTTGTTTTTGTCACTTGTGAAAATAATTACAATGGCACAGTTATGTACCAAAAATACCCCATGGTCAAAGCTGATGTAGATGCTGTGTGAATGTATGTAATGTATGTGCAGAATCAGTACAGTGGTTATTTCACGAGTGCTTCAAATGTACAAGGGGATATTTATAAAGTAATGGCTGTAACAGCAGAAAACCCAGCATGTGTCCTTTTCAACAATCGCACTTACATTTATACGCCTATTCCACCAGTCTTGGATCTCTCCTTTGTAGAAGTCGACATCCTGGACTTCCACAGCAGCCATGATGTCATAATTTCTGTAAAAATGACAACCACTTAGCTGCTTTTTGATCTTGGGAGTGCAGAGAAAGGGTGAATAGGTCAGCTGTTAGTTGGACTTCAAGTTTAAATCCGATTTCTTGCATGACTGCAGAAAGGCCAGTGTATTTTTTTTCCGTCTGTCCTGATGTGACTTTTTCAATTACCAAAACCGGAAATACCACAAAAGTTATAACCACAAAACTTTTTACACTATCACTCATAGAGTCAAACTACGCATGCATGTAATGAGAGCTGTTTAACTCATTCTCTTGTACCAAAGGCATGGAAATTAAAAAAAACTGGGATGGAAAAGGTTCCAAACTGTTTTGAAGTGTTAAGAAACCCTTTTGAATATTCCTGAATTTTAACTACTTGTTTTTTGGCCTTCAGCCCACCGACTAATTTAACTGAGAACATTTTTTTTCCAAATAAGAAACCCCTTCATAAAATCCATCCACGCTCATACAAATGATTGTGTTGTTTCAAACACAGTTTGAGAAATGAACTAAACAAGAATGTGAATGCCTCTGACAGCTTCTTTAGCTTAAGCAGCTGGCTCAGACTCCTCCATCGCCAATTTAACAGATTAAGTCTTGGGTTTGGATATCTAAATATGGCATCTGTCAAAGCTTGAATTAGTTTTGCCGATTGATTCGTAGAACTTGTCAAATTAAGGAAAGAACCCTTTGAAACATAATTTTAACATTAAGCCATAATGAGTCCAACTTAAAATCGGAAACCATTTGGCTCAAGAGTATCTCGAAAAAGCTAACAGCAGGCTCAACCAGTCCTCTTCAGAGTGCTTAAAATCATCCCTACTGATCTAAAGGTGGACATTATATTTAAAAATCAGCTTTTTTCACTTCTTTCTGTCTCTCATAAGGCACACTTAAGGGTTTGTGTGTCTCTTTTTTGTGCCTCTGTCATGTTAAAAGTTAAGATGCAGAACGATGAAAAACTCAAATGGCAAAGGTTGGGATAGAGTGGTGAGTCACACACAGAACCTCTGTTCATGAGACCAGTGTTTAATACCCATGTAAAACTAAAAATGAAATAACATTTTTTTTCTTCTTTTAAACCAAACCTTGTAGTTTTGGTGCTTAACTCCATCCAAACTGCGACCATTTCCGAACCTTAGCCTGACTCACCAGATGTTGGCTGTGGGCATAAGCCTGCCATTTGGCGGCTATTCCAGTTGGCATTGTTGGCTTCCTTCCTCTATCTGTGTGTTGCTGTTTTTCAAGGGCAGTGTTGCTGCTTTCTGGACTTCAATCCATCCAAGACAATTGGCTTGTTTGTAATTCTTTTAACCAATCAGAGTTTGTTTTTTTTTTTTGCCCTGTAGCACAAGGATAATGTGTGTATCCAGACCTTTCTACATTCTGTGGATATATGGGCTGAATATGCAAAACAGGCTGTCTGACAGTAAGGCTTCTTGCATAACAGTCAGACAGTAAAGAATACCTTGTGTGTCTGTATGAGATGCCAAAAACGTAGGTATCTGACGATCTGGGAAGCAAAGCAGGTTGGAAATCTAACAACAAAATCACTGGTATTGTTTTTACTTTTCTCCAAATGTTCCATGAACAAATTGAAAGTGCATTTCCTCCTCAGATTCCAGCGGCATTATTCATTATTCTGCTTTCGAAAGTCTCCTCACAGTTTCAGGCTTCTGCTATGCAAGGTTAAAAACTTTCTGTTGTTAACTCCTCGCGTTTCCCTGGTAACACAGGGGAATCTATCTGACTAATACCCGGATCAAAGTCTTTGCCATTTCATAGTTATCACCAAACTCCGGTGTAGTGAGACCCTCTTAAAATGGAGACCTCACTATATCCCAGCCACAACAAACTAACTTCAGCAAGCAACTGGCAACTACTCAAAATTATTTTCTGGCTGTATAATGACAAGAATTTGCATATTACATCAAATTAACTGCTGCTCAACTGGAATGTAATTATGCTGCTGAATCCAACCAAACTGTACCCTGCTGCAGTGTTTCTCTTCCTGTTTTTGAATGTCACTGTACCTCAGCATCCTCCTACATAATGTAATGACATTATGGAGACAAAGTAGTCGGGCCTCTAGCCCTCCCATGCTGCCTTGGGCACATGTCTCTTGTTCTGACGCTATCATCAGCCCTGCCACATTTCTAGCCACTGTCTCTTCTCCCAGGAGCTTTAGATGTCCCCTGCAGCTGCCCACCTTACCCTCAGCCACCTTCAGCCTGGCCTCTTTTCATGTTCTGGGTTTGAAGCATCGCTCAGTTCTCTCCCTGGCCTTCCTCCACCGGAATACTTCTAGCACGAAGCCCGAGGACAAGTCTAAGGTCAGGAACTTGGAAAAAAGAGAGAGCTCTCAGCCTGAGCGGTGAGATGAAATTCAAATCGCGCTTCATCTCCCCTCATTGCTCTGTTTTTATATGAGAGTTTAGGAGCTCATCGTAGCAGCCCGCTGCATCCTGCACACTGCAAACTTTCATGCTTCATCATTTGTGATATAGGTATTTACCAGATGTTGAGAGAAGGTGCTAGAGATGATGTATCACTTCATGCAAGAAGATAATCCTGTCCTTGTTCAGTGCTGAAACGTACCTGAATTTATAGAATGCATATTTGTTTTTTTTCCTCCAATCACAGTAAACACACAGTCCAATTTAGCAATATAAATGCTTCATCATGTCATGTCTTTCAAACTGAGCATGCACTGGAGTGACACACATGCTGTGTGTTGTGAACCCAGCTCTGCAATGCAGTGTCTTATTCACACAGGTTCATTCGAGGCCGCACATCTTAAAAACTTAGATCAGACCCCTGCGAGGAGCACTGACTGTTCCAGCTCAACTGGAGCCCAACAGGTCCCCCGAGGGGCTTCACACAGAAAAAAAAAACAACAAAAAAAAACCCCCAACATTTGGCGAGCAAAAGGTCTGAGCTTCAGTTTGGCACGTGGACGCATCACACTTCAATGTGTGTGTCGAAGGCTGAGTTAAAAGTATGGTTGGCTTGTTGGAGAGAATTGCCATGAGCAATTAAGAGGCTCTGAGTCAGAGTGAGCTATTTCTGCTTCCTGAGCAGTTATTAGTCAATACACTCAAGGTGGTAAAACAGATATCAATAGCCAAATCATGTGGCTCGCTATAGACAGACAGACAGTTTGAGAGATAAATGAATTGAGCACAGATAAATAGATAAACAGATATATTTACATGAATAGATGATGCTCTATTCATGCAGCGTGTGACTTTCTGTGACTTTATATTAATTAAATATTCCAAAAATTTGAAGTGAACCGAACAAGACAGTATGTCTGCTTGCATGTTAGCAAACTTTGACACTATTTATCTGCTCTGCTGATTTCCCCATTAACTCTGCATGCTGAGATAATTGTAATGTTAAGATCAGTCTGGCCCTTTTACTAAACTGCCTCTTATCTTGCGTGACATCTCCCACCCCTTGTTAATATTTTTAGCACCGTTTTGAATCCACACATCCTGTTTGGTCTGTTATTCCAGGGAATGTGGAATCGGACTGGATTTGAATAACATGACATTTGGGTGTGAATGTTAATGTGGTATAAATGTGCTCTGAATATTATTTTTAATCTTTTCAGAATTTTGCTGTCTAAGGTTTCTGACACTCCTGAACCACTGGTGCGTTCTCAGTTAAAAAAAAACCCCAAGGAGTGACTTGACAGTTTGGCAGGATGCTGCTCTACTTTACCTGAAAAGACAAAAATCTAAAGCGAAAAGTAAGGAAATCTGAAAATAATAATGCTTTTAAAGTAATTACTGGGTATAATGGTCTACTTTCAATGAGGAGACAGAGAATGGCAACAGTTAGGGCAACTCAACTCGGTAACAGCATGTCTGATAAAATTAAGACTCTGCTTTAAAAGGCTTTTAACATTATCTTATTAAAAAAGCTTCTGCATAACTTTATTTGATCTGGGTAACTTGTATGTGCGTATATATGTTGGCGCATGCAGGTTAGTATATGTTATACATCGTTAGAGAAGATGTAAGGTGCATTTCTCCAAGGATATTTTATTTTTTTCAACAAGGACATGTCAATTTGACTGACTGCCATTACTTAAGGCATTGGGGACACTTTCTATTTATGACTTTTAGGCTTCTTCTTAAAGTGACGCTTATGTTTGGAACACATTTCAAAGACAATAGTGGTGAAAACTGTTACCTCTTCAAGCAAAGTTTCTGTTCAGAGTAAATGTCAGTGTTGTCAGATCAGTGGTTGAAAGTTTTTTGGCAATAGTTTATCCCAGGGGGGGTTTCTTTGTATTCCAAAGCATTGTAATATTATTGTTGTGGATGAAGCGAGCACGCATCTTTTCCTGCTTTATTTTGAAACTCATTGAAACTGTTAACCTGACAGCTGCCCTTTGGGGATGCTGTTCTTGAGCTGGTGCGGAGGCTGATTGCTTTTCACATGTAAAATTGTGTTCTGATTGCTAGATTTTTTTCTATGAATAGCGCTCAAGCATGAATAAGGTTCTTTTTTATCCTGAGCATTTCTAAATGAGGAAAATCGATGCAGTCGTCCAAAATGTTTTTAACAATGTTCAAATTCTGAGAAATTAGGTGACTTTTTTTGAAAAACAGTGCTTTTCATTTTGTCGCCTGTCCCTAACTTCCAGTGTATTTCTAGTTAATTTTATGACTAAATCTAGAGTGAGCAAAACTTAAACACATTGCCTTGTCTGTGAACATTTTTCTTAATTCAGTCAGATACATTTTCATCTCCAGTGGTGCTGATTAAAGACGATATAAACAAACCATATGATGCCACACTATTTCACAGCATCATCAAACCACATCAAACTCGATTATGATCAATATT
Organism: Acanthurus leucopareius; assembly: GCA_029814765.1. NCBI lineage: Eukaryota > Metazoa > Chordata > Actinopteri > Acanthuriformes > Acanthuridae > Acanthurus > Acanthurus leucopareius. The sequence continues at coordinate 9,697,194 of JAQMCX010000033.1, forward strand.
TTCCATCATTATATCAATGAAGAGGCCACCAGCTGAAAGGTAGCACATGCAAAGAGGGAAACATGCTTAAAAACCTTCAAAAAAACTTTACTGGAACTTTGTGAGTCACATCCAATTTTTGTTCGGACGTCATCAGATGCAGCCTTTTAACATATTCAAAGCGATGATTCTCAATTCTTTCCTTCTAGTCTTCAGTGAGTTTTACTAACGGCATGCTAAATGACTGGGATAAAGCTTTTAAATGTCTTTAATCATCTGAAAGTACACAGGGGATGATCTTAATTTTAAATTAAGGGCTTGTCAGGAGATATTGCATTCCAAATGAATGATTTCTAGCTGTGCAAAAAAATAAAAAATAAAAAAAACAAAGGCATTGAGTCACATCGCTTGTTTTATAAAATAAACAGTGAACGCATTTTTTTTCCGGTCGGGTGTCTTGAATGGCCCACATTCATTTCCGGCACTCCCCCCCTCCACTCTTCTTTTAAAAACACAGCGTAATGAACAGAAATGCACCGCAGCAGACAATACAAATGAAGTGAACGTGTTTGGAAAAACAAAAGGAGTAAACAGACCGGAGAGAATGTGCACCTTCCCCTCAGCGTAAAACCCCCTGTGGCAAAAACTCACGAAAGCTCCGTAGAACAACAACAGAAGAATAGTAAGTCTACGAAGGCATTTAACATGACAAAAATGATAAGGAGTCTGAACAGAAATATAACTAAGATAAGTTATTACGCCACGTAGAGTCATAGGTTATATTGTATAAACAAAGAAGAAGAATTACAGGGGAGGAAACTGTGAGTCATGAATTATGTAAAGCAGGAATTTTTTTTTGATATATGGATGACTGGAAACAGGAAAAATGACACAAAAAAAAGCTTGGCACCTTCCTCCTCTAAGATTAGAAAAACGTTCCCTTTAGTTTTAACCGTGGCTACCGTTCCATTCAGGTGTGAACGTTATGGCTGCATGCCGTTAAGCCTTCATCACCGGCAGCTGCAGGGCATTGTCCCGGAGTTTCACTGCAACGTGAAAAACACAAGACTATTGTGGGATTTGGAGTGAAATTGAATGTTGTCTTTTGTAGCCAGCTTAGTTACTAGGTGTGATGTTTGAAATGAGAGATAAAACAGGGGAATCGCCCAGCAGGCATTGAGCAATGATTTTCTCATCTATCACCATGAGAGATCATTTCATTCCAATTTGTTGCTGGAAGGAGGAAATAAAAACAAGTAATCACCTCAAAGCCTTTCCTTTTGCTTTACAAAACATCCTTTTGTTGTCTGGTAAATAAACAATAAATAAGAGTGGCTGTTTATATTTACACAGTGGTCCTCTGCCGGTTTTTGAAGTCTTTTAATCATGAGATAAAAAACCATTAAAATAAAAAATGAACTCACCAACTGCATTTGAAACTGTGACTTTGCACGTTCGTATTTCAACGCACACAAGCGGAACTTGTTTTAAAAAAAACAGACACTTAATATATTATTTAGACCGCGGTAAACTAGGCAATCACAGGTTGAATTAATCACATTAATGAACGAATATTCGTCGTTCTTTGGAAGGACTTTAATCTTTTTCTTTTATTTCTATTAAGAAGAAAGTTTACCTGGATGTTTCGATTAGTTAAACCCATCACACATCCTGACAGCTCTTTGTACTTTGCAAATAAAGTTATCATTTTGAAAACAAATACACAGACACAGACACATTTTTTTAAAAAGAAAAGCAAATCATCGCAAAAAAATACTGCGCGTCAACAAAACGAAAGAGTCTGAGTTTGACTTCAACTTGTATATTCATCACACGTGAGTTTTATTAACTTTTTTACCTCCAGTAAATCCCCAACTTGATGGTCACCTGTCACTGGAGCTGGGTAACTAGTGTGTTTAGGTAACTAACAGTTATGTAATCATCAATAAATTTGCCAATTATTTTAATTAATTTAATTTATCATAGTGTTGCAAAACATGCCTCCTATAATTAGCCATGCATCAAGATTGTTTTGCCTGTTTAAAACTCAGAACACCTTATGTAATACAAGTCAGTATCACATAATATCAACACAAAGTGATGAATTCTCATGTTTGAGAAGCCGAATATTTGGATTATCAAAACCACTTCAGATTATTTCTCTCTCAAACCACTTATTGATTAATTGACTAGCATCTGCAGCTATTTTTCTGTCTGAAATTGATTTTTAACATAGTCATACTAATACTAATCATACTCATACCTTTCATTAATTGCACATTATCCAAGGTGAAGTCCTCATTGCAAAGGAAAAGTGGAAAATCTTCAGATTAAAGAAGCTGGAATCAGAGAATGTTTTAGGCATTTCTTAACATTAATAAAAATGGTTGCGTGTTAAATTCCAGTCAATCATCTAATGCATCATTTCAGCTGTAGTTTGAACCCTGTTTGTTTCTGTCCACCATGAAGACAAATCCTACAATCCAGCATCGAGCACTATGTTCACTACTCTTATGGCTTCCATGTATGCGAGGAGGAGAAGCATTTGAAATAGCATTCGGTGTCAGTCCACCATGGCCTGATGGATGTATTCAACATTTTTTTGAATATTCTCTGAAGCCTCCGAAGTCTCTGTCTTTCCTCTGCACTTTAACATCACTATGGTTACAGGCAGCGTTCACAGCTATTCGGGGCTGCCTCAGGAAATGTACTCGATTGTCTTATTCATGTACAAACTTACATTTTCACTCAGCTCAGCTGTAACATGTACAGCACGGATCTACATTCGGTCTTGTGCTTTAATTATTGTTTTCAGACCCAAACGCGGAGGGTATGATCAAAGTCTGTGACTCAGCTCGTGCAATGATTCAGTGATTGCTTTACTGCTCTTCTGCGGATGTTTGCTAATGCAGCACAGGAGATAAAATGAATTGAGAACATTGGAAAGCAACAACAGGAATTGTTTGGCCTGTGTCATAAACACTGTGCCCAAGCCTCATTAAATAGAAGAGTGTTGACATTCATTAATTATTAACTGTGCCCATACATCTATTTTTGTCAAGAATGTGCTACTTTCTGGCTGATTTGGTGGCCGGTTTTTGATCGCAGACTGTTACTTTGGGAGTTAATGCGTGTCAGCCATCCTGACAACCCATTTCAGGGGGCATTTGTGTCACGAGCAGACTGAAGTTAGTTTTACAATGCTGCTCTGGCTCATTGTTTATCACACCCCAGAATAAGTCTGCTCTAAAGGTTGCAATATTAACAGCTTAGCAATCTTCAGAAACTGTCCATGTGTATCTGACTTTCTTGTAACATTTTTATCTCGGTGAAGCAGCGCATCACTTCCATTTAATCAACTCTGCTACCACTCAATGGGACCGAAATGACTCCTCGCGATACTTAAAATTCAATAAACTCGTTTTACCCATGTAACTACAGTTTGCTTGTTTTGCACGGATGGTTACATACAGGCAGGTGACGTGAGGAAAACTGTTGGATGGTGCCGGCTGTAAAATGGAAGAAGAGGGAGAGAAAATAGCAAGAGGGAGCGAGAAAATCTCTCTGTAGTCTCTGTGAAACCAACTGTTATTACCCCTCAGTCGTCTATATGCAATCCGTTTGCCAATCAGCCCAAACCTATAGTAAAGGCTATCTACACTAAGCTAGTCATCCATCAGCTCCCCTGGAGCAACAATCTCTCCTAAATTCAAAAAACGCTCGCTGAACCCTTGTGTGGGAGAAACCCCTGACAAAACCAGGAATATTCTCCTCTCAGTGCAGGACCTTCTCCCAGTGTTTTTTAATGAAAGGTTGAGAGATGATGGAGTCTGAATTGTACAATACTTTATAAAAAAAATCAGACAATTTAAAAATAAGCTGTCATTGGTGATTATTATTATGTCCTTACTGCTACATTTTTCTGTGCTGCAGCTGGAAATCAACAGCACCGTGGTTCAATTTGACCCAAACCAAGGTTTCACACCTTGTAATTTTGGTTCAGATCAAACTTAAAAAAAAAGAAGAGAGGTTCAGACCGAACAACGTAGGTGTGAAAGCCCCCTCAGAAAAACTGAGAAAGGCATGAAGTAATCAGAACAGGTCTAGTTATTTGAAACATGGAGGAACATGTTGTGAAATAAAGTTAAAACTTATTGTAAATTAGTTATTATTCTCATCTGTAAATTCAGTTTTCTACTTTAACTCTCATCTGAAATCAGTATTACTCAGGAAATAGTTTCATAGTGCAGCAAGGTCTCTGATTAAATTGGTCAAGCTGAGGACAGGGATAAACATTTATGCGTGAAATAAACAAAGGACAATCCAACATTTAAATATTACTTTTATATTACTGTCATATCAGAAATGAATACTTACCATACACACGTGTCTGTAGGAAACACAAACATCCTTACTGGTACCATTACAAATCAAGCCAAATGACATTTTACTACTTCATCAGTACCATGCAAATCAGCTGTTATATTCTGGTATTTTATAGTATAAAATATAGACAGAGAAATCACTTCACTTGCATGGATGAGATTCGAATCGCTCAAGCAAGCAATATGCAACATGGGCGTCTAAATGAGAAGCCACAGAATGCCATGTAATTTATCAATCTAGAAAAATTGATCTGTCTGCCTCAGAGTTGGTCCTGTTATTCATACACCCACCCCATCACACACACACACACACACACACACACTCACACACACACACACACACATCTAACCTAATCAAATCTCAGCCACAGTATGTATGCAAACCAGAAAATAAAACCTCCGCCTTCTGTCTGTGTCTGTGTTTGTGTGTTTTCACTAGCTCCCTGTAAAACTCTGCTTCAAACCAACACAATATTACACGTCCCTGCTCCTCAATATACTATATGACTTATTGACTCACTCCCTGTAAGCCCAACTGCACTGTTCACTCTTAGGTTGCAGGACTGCAAGGAAATCTATACATCAGAAAGAAAACCGTTGGGGGGGCAGAGTCCTTTCCTGTAGGCCCTCCTGCCTCTGGGACAAGCCTCTTGTCCTTGTCAATGATTCAGACTCGACAGCTTTCAAATTCACACTCCGGAGCTGAAATTCAGCACAGCTTGCAACCTGCAGCCTGTGCTTCACTTTCTACTCCTGCAGACTGTGATGGTATTGTTGGCTGACTGGATGTGATTAGTGGATATGCTGTTGTGTGTGAGTGTGAGTGTGTGTGTGAGTATGTGTGTGTGTATGTGTGTGTGTGTGTGTGGGCACACACCGGCAGTGATATACTGTACACATGCGCAATCACAAACGCACACACTCTCCCTCTGTCTCCCTCTCATGCAAATAGGCTCTGTCTTTGCAGCAGATGCATTCGTCCGATATCTAATTTTAAATCTTTTGAATTTGTATTTATTTCGATGCTGTCAGTGCTATTCATATACTAGTGCTCTAGAATTACCATGACTTTATTTACTGTCTCCACACTGACCTCACCAATGTTAATAAAAAAAGCATTATTTTAGGAAAACCCTAGGAAAATCCTGGCCCTAGACGAAAATATATATATATAGATTTTGATCATTTTTGGAAAAAAACACAAGTTGAATTAAAAATGTTACAGCCATGCCACATGCTAAAATCACCATAAATTGTGTAAATTATGGATAAGCTTGCCCACTGTGTCACTTTTTCCTTTGGAACATATTCTCAGTCGGTGGTTACAATGGCAAAAAACAAAACACATAGCTGAAATATTTCATTCACAGACAGGATGGACTTCCATAACTTTTTCCTCTAGGGCCACCATGTCATTGATTTTACTTTTCCGTGAAATGTTGCAACAATAATTAGATGAAATTTCACACTATCGGGTAAAGATTATCAATAGTGACCATCACTGTCAAGAGGTTTACAGAACCCTCAGATATTCTCAGTGTCCACTCCTAATGAGCAAATACTGGCTTGCCAAAATACTAAACTATGTTAAACATGTTGTCCATTACACCTGCCATCATAAACATGATTGCATTATCACTGTAGGCGTACTATAGTATGCTAATGTTAACATTAACTCAAAGCACAGAAATGCCTTAGCAGAGCCACTGGCACTGATGTAGATTTTCAGCCTTTTTAAACATTCATGCTGTTTTATTCAATAATTAATTTGGCAATTACCTTTATATTTAAGGTTAGATATAGATTATGTTTTAGCTAATGAAATAAGATCAGGAAATATTGGGTTATATGAGTGAAAAATGTGATTTATGTTTTAATAAGAAGTGCAGAGTGATCACAGGTATATTACAGCACTCAGAACATGACTTTCTGTATGAAAGACAGACTGAACCATCCACCACCCCAACCTCTACAACCTGCCTTTCAGTCTTGTTTCAGAAAGGGCACAGTATTTCCTGCACTGGCACTGAGCGTACATCACGACCTGCAGGATGGTCCAACATGGACATAAAGGGCACACTACTTCCTGCACTGGCACTGGCTGTAAATTGTCACCTGCGTAATGGGCCAACATGAACATAAGTCATGGGGATACTTGGCAGTATTTTTCCAGGTGTTTGGCATCAGGTTGATTAGTTCTGATCAAATGCTGCCCATCACTTCATGTACTGTCACACAATGTGCCTCAAAATGAAAGGCAATACAAATGTGTCCATTGAAAAACAGAAGCTCCCCTAGAGGAGTTAAACATGTATTTACATAACCTTTATTAATATAACTTATTTATTCTATAACTGAAATATTTCTCCTGAAATATCTGAAGCTTTTTTTTTTTTTAAATTGTCAACATGATAGAAAAGTAAGACGCACATTGAGAAGAGATGAGATATTTCCCTCAAGAAATCGTCTGAGTGAAAGAGGAATGTGTACATAAGGTGTTTACAGGTATGTGAGTATAAACTCTCACTAGCTCAGCCATGCCATCATATGCTTTCCTAGAATAGTCGTGGGATAGATTTCCATATTTTACACTCCAGCTGGTGTCTTTTCAGTCGCTGACTGCTCTTCTTGGCTGCTTCTGAAGAACGTCTGTGTGCTGCTGTAATCCCAAACCACAAATCTCTGTAGACACCCGCTGCTGCAAGGCCACCATGATGAGCCTGCAGTCCATTAGGTTGATATTTCTGGAAATAGGGAGCTCTCAATTAAATCTGAAAGAAAGGTTGCTGCAGAGTGGAGTCCTGTGTGGGGCTTTTCTTAATCCCACGCCCACCTACTCCTGCTGGATTTCTGACCATTAACTGCAGCTTCTGCGATGTGCGTGTTCCAGACCTCCCACACTCACCTACAGTAAAGTTTAAACTGCCAGGCCCAGCAAGATTTGCTGTAAGTCCAGTGCAGTCCTCTTTAATATCATTTATTACTGCCATGACATTCTGTAGAGGGGGGCTAAAAATGTAGCAGAAAAATACAGCCGGTGTCGCTGATGGTTAAACTTATAAACCAGCACAAAAATGACTGTTATCAACATAAACCAACATGCTCTGAAGAGAGACATCAAAAAAACATCCAAACATAATGTCGCATCTGCATTTTGGAACATAAATACAAACTGCATACAAACCCACCAAGCTATTCAGTCCAGCATTAGGGATTATGGGCAATGTGGGCCTTTGGTACAAGTACTGTGTTGCTGTTTGAATAGAGCCAGAGAGCACAGTTTTACCCCTTGCTTTGCCAAGATGGCAAAATGCAGTTAAATTAAATTTGTTGGGCCTTTTATTGGGCATCAACTTTGTGCTAACCTGCACAGTGTCAAAAATGTAGACTTTAGGCTTCAGGTTGCATTTACACCCATGAGACGTGGCTGAAACATCAGTCTGCACAGAATTTAGATTCAAATGAGTTTGGATGAACAGAAAAAAATGCATGTGTGGTCTGGACATATGTGATGGTGATAAAGTAACAAAAGTATGATCTTGTCCGCTCTTAAAAATAATATTTTGATTTTGATTTGTAGACTTTTTGGCCGAATGAGTTCCCATACCTTGTCCGTTTATCTATGGCAACACCATTGAATGCACTTGGGTTCATTCTATATTGTAGTCATGCAAGAGGACTTTTCCCTGTCTGATCTGTTCACATTGTGTTTATTCTTTATAAATTAACAGGTCACATCTCTGTGTTATCACTGACTCACACATGCTGGAAGTATTTTCTATAATTTTAATCCTGTAAAAACTCATGGTTTGTCTTTTGAAAACCGCAACATTTGCGTTGGCTCTCTCAGGACCTGCTGAATTGCACTTCTAAAGCAGCACTTTGCTGCAGAGTTTATTTGATGACAATGGTGCCCCTGAGACTTGTCTGAATGTGGTCTGCTTTGTGTGTGGGTGTCACTTGGCTGAGAACTTATCTAGATCAAATGAATTACTGGACTAAACTGGAACTCAAAAGGTGGATATTTTTCACTCCTGTTGTATTGTGTGATTAGTGATCTAGTGATTAAAGGTTTGTTTTTCAATGTTTTTCCTGAATATCTGGGCATGACGAGTGTGTTTCTTTGTAGTTCGCAAAATAATGAATGTACTTGGAATGACTTAATGTCTGTGGGTCAGTTATAGACTGTGGTCTGGTTTCCTTTTCCCTGTCTCTTTTTCCTCAGCTCTACAGTACATCATGGTTATATGACACCTCAACCCTGATGTCTCCAAGGTGAACCTTTTCTGGACTATTTCTGATGTGTGATGACATATTAGAGATATAAGACACCATACACGAGTCACGTCTAACCTACTTTTTCCAATCACTGCAACAAGCTCCGATCTCAGTGTTTGCTTCGGCTCTTAGAGTTGAGATTAAGGCTGCTGAATGTGGACTTTGATAAAATCTTATTCTTCCAAACTGAAAGCTGCATATTGCACTATTTGTTTGTATGTTTGTGGACATGCAGCTAGCTGAATAAATGCACCTTGCACTACCAGGGGCTCTTTTCTAAGCTAAATGTAATTCTGAGTTTGAATCAGGAATCAGGACAGAGCTAGGCTAACCGCTTGCTTGTTTTGCTAAGCTAATTTTAACAGCTGCTACCTGTAGTCCTACATTTAACAACAGATATGCTTCACATCTAACTCTTGGTAAATGTATAAGCTTTTTTTTTTTTTTTTTTTTTTGCAAAATGGTAGGAATATTGCTCCAACCTGCTCATGAAATTTTATCTGCTCAACTACAGTAGTTAGAGGCATGAAAAGGAACATTTCTGCATCAAAACGTAATCGTGTATTTGAATTATCCCAAATGTTCCTATGGAGAGAAATCAATCATTTTTATTCAAGGTTACAGTGTGTTTAATCCGGTTCCTCATCATGGTGTCATTTCCCCTTTAACCCCACTTATCATGAATACCCTCCAGGGAAAAACACCAGATGATACGTCACAGTGACAGAGTGTGACAGGAAGTCTGTGAATTAGCTAGCTAGCCACTTTTTTTTCGTTTGCCGTCGTTTGTATTGCTCTCTCATAATGGAGCACATTATCCTCTTTCATCAGCAATTGTGGTTGTCTCCCACGATCCCATGTGGCGCTACTTCATTTCATCACCAAACTTGGGCTTTTGTTATTGTTTCAACAGAGAAATTCCATAATGCGTACTTACAGAGTAGTAAATCACATCATCTGTTTCTCCATTTGCGGGTATCATAAATCACTCTTGTGCCCACAGATGTTTTGTAGGAGGTTGACTTTAATTTAGCTGAAAAACAGAATTCACAGTTTGAGTCATGAGTGTGTTCTGTTCTACTGCTGTTGCATGGGAGGTAAAACAGGTCTACTGATTGAAAAGTCGGTGGTGCGATCCCCAGCTCCACCAGTCTACAATACATGTTGAAGTGTCTTTGGGCGATTGTTCTGAACCCTTTAATTGCTCCCAATGGTTTCTCCATCTGTGTTTGACTGTGAGTTTGTCTGTTTCTGATGAGCAGGTTAGCAGATGGAGGCCTCTGCCATTAGCGCATAAATGTAATTAAATGGGTGAATGTTAACATCCAGTGTAAAGCACTTTGAGTGGTCAATGAGCTAGAAAAAAAGTGCAATATAACAGCAGTCCATTAACATTTTATTCAGGATGTGTAAAAACTAAGAGATTGGTGACCTGTCCAAGGTGAGTGAAGAAACATGTTACTTAGTGCATGAAAGAGAGCACGAAACAAAGAAACAAACAAAGACAGACAAATTTTAACCAATAATATTGAGTAGGGATTTATTACCCTAATGCATGCTGGGATACCCATCCTACTTATGTTATCTTAAATAGTTTCATAAAGAAAAATTAGGAGTTAAAATATACATTTCAGTTCTCTTAAAAGTACAAGTTACATTAGAAATTGCAAATAACGTATTTCATATTTTTTTCTATTTTTTAACTTACAGGCCTGAAGCCTCTCAGTGTTGTACTCCAGTGTCCAGAACCTACCACGGTTTTCGAGCATCGCATCATCAGGAGAATGTCAAAAGTATGTCCACAGTGTACTTTTCCACTGTGCAAACAGGCCATGGAGGCCAAAGTTTTGCATAAACATGTGCTCGAGGAAAGGTGAGCCTCCAGCCTCCTTCACTGTATGTATCATCAATTAGCTCAGGATGGAAACAGTCCAGAGGTGCCAGTATCAGTCTGCTTGGACCCAGATGACTGATGAGTCAATGTACCGCAGAAAAACTGGCCAGACTGAAGTTTTGATGACTCAAATGTGATGTTGCAACAAAAATGTTGATTTTAATTTGACGACAAAAGGAAATGAGAACTGAGCTGTGTTGAGTCATTCAAATGTCAGGAGACTATGATCTGCTACAGTCTCAGTCAAGCTAGCATCTAATATCAATGCAGGTTACAAGAAAGAGCCAGCAGAAAATATTCCTCCTGCCTTCTTTGGATTGCAAATTTATTGACTTGCATTATATTTATTTATTACAAACTCTGTGATTGCTTGTATTTTTTCAAGCGCCAGTGCTTAATATATAAATCATGAGTTCTGGGGACACACAGAGGCTGTTATCCGGCGGGTCAGGAGGTCAGAAAAAAGTCAATAAACACATAAAAATTCACAGTGTTTGAATAATGTCTAGATACTTGCTGTTAAAACTAGACAAACTAAACCAAAATCAGCAAAAAATCCGTCAAATTGTTTTGAGCATTCAAAATATTCACTCAAAATCTGCATGGGGATTTGTGTGAACAGCTGCTCACAGTTGCAGGCAGCTCTCCTCTCTCTCATTTTTTTTCCTTTACTGACCTTTTACTTCCTTGTCGTTTCCCTGTCTGTGGACTTGCTACAATGGAGATAAAATTGAATTTGGGATGAAACTTCTATTTAGCAACCAGAAATAGCCAGAAGGCTAGGAAGCTAAGTAACCTGCTCTGCCAATCTGCCTCTGTTTATTGATCCCATTCAAGCCATTTCAATACTACAGACAGCACAGCACCTACACACGCACTACCAAATTGCGGTGTGTAGGTGCTGGGCAAACGCCTACTAGCTCAGCTGTGGGGCTTACAATGATTTTTAATCGACATTTTGCCAATATTTTCCATGTTGAGGACGGTCGGTAGCATATCCTCTCTCAAATGCAGTTGCTTATTTCAGCTCACTTGCAAGCAAAAAAAAACTGTTTCCAAAATAGCCAAACAAGCCAACCATGAGTAACTTTAATGAAAAAAAAAATCAAAGTGACAGAACAGATAACACAATGAGATGCAGGATCTTATCAGATAGGTGTTGATCCCAGTCTGGGAGTTACAGGAACCTGCTTCAGCACACTACAGCACAATTTTAGCCCCAGCAAGCAACAATTAATTAGTCCAGTTGTTTGACCATCCTTGTAACAAAGCTCCAGCTCTTGTAGCAGTAATTGCTGGTCATACTTACACCCTCCAATTGACTGTTCACTATATGCCAACATGCCAAAGAAGTGTGCCTTGGGCTGTAATTAGAGCCACACTTTGTATCTGAGGGTTTCAAGGGTGGTGACTATTTTTTGTTTTGTTTTTTTTTTGCGAGAGCTAAATTGTAGGGGACGGCTTTGACTGTAAGTTCGTCTGCTTCACTGCCGGCACACTTATTCCAGCCTCTTGTTCAGTACTGCTGCATACATCCATTGACCACTGCTGCTATGTTAGAGTAATAATAGTTCAGCTCTTTGTTTGGTTGGAGGGGAAGTTTTACACTCAAGTAGCTCCAGCGACTGAATATTTTTATGTTCACTGAGCTTGTATTTCTTTAACTCAAATCCTTTTTTTTTTGTTGTGAAAGTGATGACCAAAAACCTTTCTCCTAAAGTAGGCATATCCAAAACGTTTAAGACCTGTGCTGGAACAAATTACTTTTAAATTGCATTTTAATGTGAGGTACCGTTACATACTCAGTCTTTCGCTACTTAGCTTTACTCTTAAAAACACAGTATATCATATTAAGCCATTAGGCACACACTAAGGACAATTTCACAGGGGGATTATTCGAAAAAGGGGTCAATTTGAAATGAAAAAAGTTGATGCGAGTTCTTGTTACATCTAATCAAATCTGCAAGTGATGATTTACCATTTCAGTTGATGGTTAATGTACAAAATTAAAGGATTCCTTTTGCACTTTGGTGTGAAATTTAAGATCCACTGTTAAAAATACTCTGAATTTTTAGTGATAAATCTACTTTTGTCGTTTTTAAACAACACAATTAGTTATTTATTGATAATTTGGTCCACACTTAAAGTCGGTCATAGTATTTCTTTGCCAACAAATGTTGACACTCACCTCAGCATCTATCAATTGAACTCATTCTTCAGACCCTCCACCTGCAAACACACACATCTCATTAATCCGTGTCATTCTATCCTCAGTCATAAAGTGTCACTGAATAATGAATGTTACTGTTTCACCCACTCACCTGCGGTAAGAAGAGGCTTTACGACAACTTTTAGCTTCACAGCTCAGAAAGAAAATTGCAAATGTGTTCGAAAAGCAGCACATATCCTCTGGCTGTCTTCTTCCTGTCAAGTCTGCGCACTGATATAATTTGAGGGTGAATGAGGGTTTTGCCTTTAAAATCTCACCTTGATGATTGCACCTTTGAATTCCCTGCATGAAGAAAATAAGAAAATTATACCTTTATGCCTGAATCTCAGTAATGGGCTTACTCTATATACATAAACTGGTGGGTGAAGTGTATGTTTGCAAGATGAGCTGTGGAGGCAATTTAAGTAGTCCTTTAGTTAGTGATGCATGCTCTCAGAAACTGCCTCCCTGATTTCATCCTGTGAGTGATTTGTCTTTGACATGCATTTACATAACAGCTAATTGTAGGCCCAGCAATGATATCTCTTATAAGTGAGGAAGAACAAGGAAAAAAAAGGGAAGTAACTGCACTGGCATCACTTAATTATGCTTAAAATAGATGAATCTATACAAATGAATAATCATCTATACACGAAAAGTGGGTATTTCAAAATGTTTGGAGGTTAAAATAAGAAAAAGATTTGATAGCACTGAAACAATTGAAGTGCAACAATGGGAAAATAATATTTTTCTAGGCAGAGATCAGCGAAATGCTCACAGATAGGAAAGACTTTACACTGAGTATTTGTAACTCAAATAATTAGGTCCACAGGAAAAGATGTTTTCCGTGGTTCGATGTGTGGTCCGTCCATCAGCAGGAAAAAGTGCTGGTGGCATCGAAGGACTCCTTGTCCAATCTGGGAAAACATCTGACTCAATTAAGGAAAGTTTCTGGTTTCTAGAGCAATGCAGCGTTTGTATTGTTTTTCCTTTTTTTTCTTTCTTTTTTTTTACCATTTGTGGCAGCTGCAGCAGCGCACTTCATCAACTGAGGACGAATGACCCAGAAGAAGCTATTAAATATTATGCATTGTAAATCAGAGTAATGTATTATTTTCTTTCTAAAGCTTTGCCTTTCCAGACAGGTTCACCTTTATCTAAAACATACACTTTTATTCTGAAGTATTCAGCTTCGCTTGTTTGGTTTACATTGTCATAAGTAATTACATTTTTTTTTAAAACTCAACTTAGAGTATAAATGTGGATTTTGCTCATTTTCTGAGCACAAGCACTTTTAGAAAACTTAGTTTTACTTAATTTATTAAATGCATCCTAAATTATTTGGATACTTTTATTTTTTATTTTTTTTAAAAAGTCAATATTCACAGGAAATCTGACTTTATAACACTCAGGATGTTATCTACCTTCATGCAGAGGTGGATATCAATTAGATGAGTCAACCATGTAATTGATTTCCACCCTGTTACCTTTAGCTCTGGTATTTGTGATGTTCACACTGTTGCCCACCCTTTTTTTTGCTGCCTTGTATCAACACCTCCACACGTACATGCACTTTATTTCAATCACAGGGATAAATATGATCTATGTAATCCATTTAGGCCACATGATCCGCGGCTCATTGTGATTTCATTAACTTGCTCCGCACACGGGCGCAAGATGGACACCGGGTCATTACCAAGTCACTTTTACAGCCATTACAATAAAATCAGATATGAGAACAAATTACATTTTTGTCCAATCTAAATGACTGTCTGATCCGCAACGACTGCCGCCTGACCAGCCATTCCTCTCACGTAACGGGAAAAGGTTGTACGCACCTCTTGCTCTTGGCAATTTGAATAATTCACTCAGATGTGAGGATGCGATTGGTCCTGCAACCTGTGTCTGCGCGCTCGAACTCACTGTATGCACCGAGGAGATAAGAACGTGAATCATAGACGTGAGATACCTCGGGGGGGCTTGAGGAGTGGAGCAGAGAGGAGCAACCTGGGGTCAACTACCTGCCCAAGAATGACAACTCCTGCCAAGGAGATGTGGGACACTTACAAGATAAGTCTGTGGGTTTTTTTTTTTTTGGATAGGTTGAGTTTTTTAGAGAATATGATAAACCGGGATTTTGAGGTTTTGTGCCCCCTATCTGACGCTACAGGTTGAAAAGAAAATGAAACCAATCCCTAACTGTGCCATAACAAATCTGAGCCGAGAGTGAAGAGAAAATAAATCACAAGAATATCAGAGGAAATGTCAGAAGTAGAAATGCGTGTGAGGAGTAATTTCAGAGCTACGATTACTTTCAGTAGAATATTTACATGTTTCTTTTCTCACTTAATACAAGGATTGACTACTGAGTTTGTGGTCAAAGGAGATAAGTTACAGAGCACTGGCAGTTTAACTCTTTGACTGATTATTTAGGAAGTTTAAGGCTAGAAACTCTTGTGGTATTTCTGTTTTTGGTATTTAATAATTGCATATCAAACCCCCACTGATGCCTTCCAAGTAGTACCATTTCCTCCAAATGAAGAGGGGGCTCACTGGTTGCCCTTTTGACAGTGATGGTGATGTTGCTGCTGCTCTGGATCAAGAGCAAGACCTCAGTTCATTGTTAGTGGAGCAATTGGATCTCCTCCATCCTAAGTGTGCAAATGTAGAGGCAGACTATATTGAAAAATAACTGTAATAGACTAATAGATCCTAAAATTGGCTTCTTCTACATCAAGCTATCAACATTACACTCACCCTTAATACACTGAGTGTCAGAACTTGTTAATTTCAGGTTCCATAAATGTACTATAGTGCACTGTCGTTTTAGTTTGTAGCATAAATGTCATCAGTTACTTAATTCGAGTCACTTTATATGAAAAACATAACCTCAAAAATCCCATTTAGCCAGCTGTGACTGGCTGTTATTTTAACTTTTTTAACTTGCAGTGCTGATAATAATTTAACCCAAGTCCACCTCATATTTTAATCTCTGTAATAAGAACCATACGGATGTTTCAACAGAATCCAGTAGTGTTGGACACCACAGCTCATGCCGGTAATGACTTAATCTTTCAGTAGAAACTGTTTAGGATCTTTGCATTCCCCATAAAACTGTAAACCAGAAAATTAGACTGAATGAAACGAAGAAAAATACTGTAGTGAGACGGAAAAACCGGCGTGTTTTATCACTGTTAATCGTAAAAGAGGAAAACATGTCTGTAACAGATCACATTTTGATCTCAACACTCCTCCTGCTCAGCATGAACACTACATTAAGATGAAAATACAGTGGAAAGATAAGTGCGAGCCTGTTCATTGGATGTCATTCATAAAAGCAGCAGTCCACAGAGAGAGGAAAAACACATTCTGAGTAGAGGATGGAGTGATGAATGTACCCTTTTTCTGTCCTCTCTCACCGTCCTCTTTAATATTCTGTCAACATAAACTATGATGGGTTACTTGTGGAAATAAAGAGGCAGAAAGGGAGGTAATTTTACTTGCAGCTTGCAGGTCCAATAATTTGTTTTGTGGTCCTTGTGGGTTCTCACGTACTCTAAAGGCAGCACTGCTCAATGCTTCAAGGTTAACACTGAAGTGCTGTTTTCATCCACACATTCCTGGAAAAGCAGAGTGCCTCAGTCACTAAAAGCTCCTGTCTCTGTCTGCTGTTCTGTACGCGTGTGTGTGTGTGCGTGTATGCGAGTGCAAATGAGTGTGTGAGCACATGCGCTGCTTTTCTTTCTGCCTACACACATGCACCATCTATCAAAAGGTCTCTGTGTTCCCTGAAGTGGAAAAAGGAATGTTATTCCACCACAAACTGTTACGAATACAAACACAGGCAGTCTCTGTTAAGCCCCAGCGTCAGGTTAAGTTATGCTAAATCTCACTTGTGTTATCAGAGAGCGGTTACCTTGAAAGACCTCTGTGCAGTGTGTGTGTCCTCAGAAAATTATATCTGGACCCTTAAAGTGAACTCTTTCCCCACAGCTCGTCCTCATGATCATTTCAAACGAACTCGCCCCCGTGTCGTAGATCGTGCACTGATAAGCCGTCCACTCTTTGCATGTTGTTACCACCAGATGCGAAGCTGACAAGATTAGAGTGAGCAGGAAAAGCCTCTTACAGCAGCCGAAAGTGAGCATCAAGGCAAAACCTGAGAATGTGTGGGATTGCTATCACACCTTACCAATAGCAGGTCTGCCTGACACGACAAGTTTGAATTCCTCTCCGAGTAAGAAGATGCTGCTGGAAGTGTGTGTGTGATCATTACTGGAAAAATTAAAAGAAAAAAAAAAAATACAAAAAACCCCCTCCGTTGAAAATGTGTGGGCCCAAAAAGATTCGGCAGTGGGAGTTACCTTGATGCTATCAGCGACAGGGAGTCTGGAGATTCTGGCATCACAAGGATGAGTAATACAGCGTTATTTGTCTTTTTGTGCATCTTTTGTTTCCCCCACACACTTCACGATGGCTGGCTGACTGATCTGAGGGTTTGTGATCTTCCAATTGAGCTGCTGAGACATTCAAATCCCACTTGATGACGAGCGTCTTTTTGAAATTTTTGTTCGCTTGGCCATTTCCATGCAATTCCAAGAGTTTTCAGCTACAGTTTTGGAGCAAATTAGCTTGCTGTCTGCCTGCTTCTACCTATCAGAAAAAGTATAAAGGCGCTAAGCTTTGTGTCTGTGATGTTTTATTTGACAGACAGTCAAAAATTCCAGTAATGATGTGCCAGTTTTCCCTTCATCGTCAAGCTTCTTTTAATAACGTTTTTCTTATCAGT
Organism: Acanthurus leucopareius; assembly: GCA_029814765.1. Classification (NCBI taxonomy): domain Eukaryota; kingdom Metazoa; phylum Chordata; class Actinopteri; order Acanthuriformes; family Acanthuridae; genus Acanthurus; species Acanthurus leucopareius. The sequence continues at coordinate 9,714,728 of JAQMCX010000033.1, forward strand.
CATTGCTTTGTACCATTCACCAAAGAGTTGGCAATTAATTAAACATATTATATGTAACATTTCCAAATTAAAATGTGTAAAAGCGACTGTGTCTTTGACAGTTGTGTACTTAAATTACCTTTAATGTCACTAACCAACTATGCTGGAACCCATGAATTTGTAATTTTTGTCAAAGTAGAGTGGGATTCATCTCGTTGCTTGTCGCTAACATTTGTCAAAGAGTGAACAAGGAAGTCTGCATATGTGACTTAACATGTGGTGAATAAAACTTTATAATGATATAAGTAGGTACAAAGCAAATTCTTTTCTCATTGTGACTGTGTCAAAATAAAGATGTCATTTCATATTGCTTCATTGTTTGAATGTACACAATATATGGTCAAATATTGAGTGATTTAACACTATTGAAAGTTGAAGACAAAGGAAGGTATGAGCTGTTAGACGGCTCCTTTAATTCAGGTGTGAGCCTTTTTTGTGTTTAACAACACTGAGAGAAACAGTCTAAAGGTTTCATTGCTAATGTTTGAATCAAAGTGAAGCAACAAATATAAAGTAGATTTTTTTCATTTAACAAAATGTGATATAAACGTTGAACTTTCCTCTTTCTGTGAGTGTTTTCCTTTTGAGGGCTCTTGAATTATCAAATTTGTTTGGATCACACAAGTCAGAAACAATCTCAGTCAGCCAGCAGTGGTCTCTGAACCTATAAATATTGTGACAATGATTTCAAGGCTGACATGCTGTTAGTTGTGTAGAATAAGGTTTGTAGAGTAAAAGATGATCAAAAAATAATAGTATTTGGAATAGTATGCTGCATTGGGAAATAGATGAAAAAAAAGGTTTTGAACGTAGAGAAAGAAAAACAGTACAAATGCATTTAAATGGACTGAAAGAGTCGATGCACAAAAAGCTAGGAGTCTGTTTAATCTTCCAACATTATTCTACTTAAAGTCTGATGACTTTCTGTGTTAAATTCTCTCTGTATCACATAATGTTTATAAAAGCTGTTCTACCTACAGAGGACCTTGTTCCCATACAGCAGCCCGTCAGCTTAGGTCCATATCTCTCCTGATTATATCCACTTTGTGCATCTCAGCTGCTCGTGTGCTCCACCGAGACGCACTGTGAACCTGATTGAAGATTGTATGTGTGAAATGTCACTTTCAATCAGTCAGGTCAACTTTATTTGGCCTAAAATAAACAAATCACAAATATGCCTCGATGCCCTTTACAATCTGCATGGCATGCAGCACCCTTTACCCTTAGATCCGCCATTTGGATAAGGGAAAAAAATTTAAAAAAGGATGAAAATATCAGTAAATCAGTAGACTTTGAGAAGCAGCATTGCGTCATTACATAGCTTTATTGTTGTGATATATGCAGAGGGGTTACAAGGACAAACTCTTTGTGTGTGTCTGCCAGTCTGAGTTGTTGAAAAGTGAACTATATGTGGTGTTAATTACTGCTTGTATTTAAAAAATGTATTATAAAAAATTAAGACTTGTTTGCATATGTAAAGTATAACAAAGAGGCTCTTTTATTATAATATTGGAAGTATTTTTCAGTCTCTATAAGAGAGTTTGACCAGTTTACTTATTAACATAAGGAATCGTGACTTGGATTTCTAAATTGTCCAAAACTAGCAAATTGGAAACTTTGCTAACACGGCCAAACATCAAATGTGGACAACAACACAAGACAGGCTGATACCAACCAGTCCAACAACAAGAAGGCCATCTTGCTGTCTGCCTTGCAGCCTTTTTATTCAGTGACTAGAGTCTGAGATTTACTCTTCCTCGACCTCTTGCTCGGTCACTCTTTGCTCTTAGCTTCTTCCATCAACGTCCTCTTTGGTCCCATCACCTTGTGGTGATGTCTGTACTGAGATTACAGAGCTCGTGGCATCATAAGGTATCTAAAAATGTCCTTGATCTTGAACTGAGGGATTCTGCTACCAGGCAAGGAACTGTCTCGGCTATATATAAGTTGTTAAGTCTTTCCCTCCCTGACAGCTCCATCCCCAACTCATATCCATGGGAACAAGACATCTGTTCACTCCCTACCGCAGATCAATTGGACTCAATTTTTAAGCAGTCAACATATGTCCAACTGTGTGAGTTCTAAAATTATTCAAATGAAATTCATGCATAGAACTTTCACCACACCACCAAAAGTGTAAAAACTGGACCCGAATTCTTCTGAACTGTGCTGACATGGTGGTGGAAGACAGTTTCACTTCTTTTCCTACTGTTGCTCTGTCTGTTGGACTGACGTAATTGATCTTTTACAAGTAATTGTTAATATTCACATTCCTCGGTCTCCTTTGGTATGCACACTGACAAATACAATGAATAACACACACATGAGAAGGACACAGCTTGTCGTCACATCAGCTGTTCTCTCAGTGAAGAGAACAATATTTCAGACGTGGAAAATTCTTGAACCAGAACATTAGAAACCTTATTGTCTGAAGGACTTCCTGGACTTGTTATGGATGGTGAGACCATTCTTAATACTTAATGATCCCCTACAGACGTGTCTTAGTGCCTGTATGTTAACAGTCAGCTTGGAACAATGTGTATCTCATAAGTTTTGTGCAGAAAAAATACAATTTTCACATTAAAATCCTTGTAAGGGCGTCTACTCAAAACATAAATAAAACCAAATGTGATACATGGCTAATGCTTTTTTTAAAGATATACTCACTTTAGAAGAATACAAGGACAATACATTTATTGGTTTACCTTATTAGTTTCTTTTTTTTGTTTGATCCCAGCAACACATTTCAAGCGATTTATAACAGGGGAAATCAAGTACTGGAAAAGTTGTGGAACAGTTAAAAAAACACCTGATGATGGTATCATGTTTGGAGGAGGACATCCTCGGAAGGCTCAGTCATTCAAGGGGTGAAGTTCACCACTTTGTGAAAGACAAGGTTCTGTAAGTTGTAAGTTAGATGTTGCTACATGAGCTGCGAGACACATCTTCAAACTGCTCAGTACATTTGTAAACTACTGTACTTTATTTTTATTTCACACAGCGTTCCAACTCTATTCGGAATCAGGGCCGCACGTCGGATACTACGGGGACTTAAAACTCCCTGCAGTGAAGAAACAACATAGGTGAGTGAACTGAACAAACACACACACACACAGTACACATTATCTTATTGCACAATCAAACAACACTTAACGCTGCGTATGTTCCATCATCCTGTTGGCAAAGGTTCTACCACAATATTCATTTCATGTTGAGGTAACCAAACTGAGTGATCACAGTATGTGCGTCCTTACTGGGCTGATCATAAATCACTTCCAGCTGAAAAGCAGCTACAATATCTACAAAACACGCATCATTAATACACACAATGCACATCAATCCATTAGACACACCTTCAAGTTTATGCCTTGTTTCTTTCAGCTGCACTGTGAACAAATTGTGCTTCAAAAAATCCAAAATGAAGGGGTGGATTTCATTCATAACAGCCAAATTCAAATCCAACAAATGAAGTAGTTGACCCTCTTGATCTGGCTGTGCTCCTGAATGGCATCTGCTTCTGTTTCAAGGCCCTCTTTTCATTGCTGCTGTCTGATTTTTCTCCCTTGGTAAAAAAAAAAAAGCTCGCCAGCCTGTCATTCTAGAGAGCTCCACGTCCCAAGTGACCTCAAGAGAATCTGAGTGCAGATGTTGCATGCAGATGGTTTTAGTCCGTAGCAGGCCAGTGGTACATCTGGGCACGATGGAGCATCTTAGTGGGCAGCTACGTAACCTCGAGCCTTCATGAGTTATTGATATGACAAAGGACTGCCAGCTTGGACTTCACTGCGAGTCCAATAGCGGCACTTTGTAGACGACATCCTTAGTGCACAAACAGGGCTCATGTCCTTGTAATTCTCTGGCACTTTAAGTACAGACAGATCCAGCAGCTCTTAGCTGATGCTTTTAGTGTGCTTCTATTGGAAGGAAAAACTGATAGACATTACCACAGGCTGGTCTGTGTATACAGCATAGTTTAACATAATTACTCAAGTCTCAATGTACTTCATCTGCCATTGTTCCCTCGCTTTGTTTTTGCAGACATCTCAGCCGCGGGTCAAGTCCTTAATCCTCACCACTTTATTTAAAGGAGTTAATAAGAGAGTGTATCTTTATCTCTAGATCTGCTTTGCTCCAAGTGCAGAAGTTATACATACAGCTTCTTATAGAGGTGATAGAATTCATTAAATTTAATGCCAGTGAACCACAAAAACTCTAATAACAGAACAGGAACAGAACACAGAGACAGAGAACTGCATGCTGAAACCAAAAAAAGAACATTCCGGGGTCTATAAACCTCAAACTTTTTTAGTCACATAAAAGTTCAGGTTTAACTTAACCCTAACATATCTGAAATTAGTCAAATCCCCAGAAACATGGTTCACTAAATGGCAATAAGTAGAGTACTGTCAAAATGATTCTAAAAGTGTTTTTTTTTTTTTTTTTAACCATATGAAAGTTGTATTATATCTGTTGCTTTAAAGCTGATTGCCTTCCTTTCACAATTTAATTCAATAGAACTACGAAATAAATGTACTGGTTTAACTTGTATGAGTCATTTGTTCTGCTGCATTCCACACAGTGATTCGGAGTAAAAGGTTGGAGAAAGCATGAAATCACTGGCGTATGCTGCTAAATAGAAAAACTCCTGGGCAAAAAAATGTAATCTCAGTACTAATTGGCTATAGTCTGATGAGGATATTGCTCTTGTTAATTTATCTACATTCCTATGCAGATATCAGTTGATAGAGATTAGCTGAAATGTCAACTTGCTAATTCGACCATAATACAACAATAACTGTCGCACGGAAGAGGAAGTCAAGGCAATGCATTGCCAATATACGGCCTCGCAAGGATGAAAAAAAACATGAATCAAATCACGGTGAAGCTGCCTGTTGCATTCAGGCAAGAGAACTAAATCACTTTAATGTTCTGCATGTGAAGAACATTTCAGTTACAGCCATTGGAGACTGAATTCTTCCTGGCCACATATCTTCTTCATGTCATGTGTTGTTTTTTGGTTGGGCCAAACTGGATCAAACTGGATCAGGTTTAAAGCTTTGTTTCAGACTCGTCATGTTCAGCACCCTTTTTTGTTTTATCTTCCATCAAATGTGTTTTTCTCATTATGTCATTATGTTCCCAGGATGGATGTGACATCGGTCAGGAAGGGGGCTACTTTCTGCAGCCAATTAAAAAAAAAAAAAATCATGAAAACCACCCACACACACACCAAACACATTGTCTAATCGTGTAATATATCATGCATTATTAAAAAGGGGTTTGAATAAAACATAAAGGTTAGTGTTTCCCAAATTATTCTCACAGGAAAATGGGGGAAAAAACTATGAACATACTTGCATGGTGCTGTCCTGCAGCTTAAATTAATGATACTAAGAGTTTAATATTGTGCTTTTAACAGTAAACCAGGTTTTTCATCGGTCACCTGCTTGTTTATCGATAACAGTGGTTCAATATTTGGTACTTTTCCCAAAAAAGGTTAAAGAGTTCACACAAACCTCAACAAAAGTCACTTTCTAACATGTTTTTTTTTTGTAGCTGTGACTCAGGAGATTTGGGAACGTTTGATTTAAAGTCTCCTTGGTATCAAAGTAAAATATTGTGTTAGAAATGGCTCTTTCCATTAACCATGGGGGAAGATAAAGGCTGTAGGAAAAACAGCTGAGGACAGAAGCTAATACTACCTCTAGGAAACATAGTTGTTTCGCAGTTTAACAGAGATTTACTCTCCAATGATTATGCTCCCTGGAGATGGCCCCGCCCCCTCTGAGTAAGTCGCAAAATGGTGCTAGATGGAGCTCTCATCAATAAGTCATTGCAGATCAGTTGAGTGTTTGTTTGTGGGTAACTGGTAGCTAATCAAGTAAAGGGAGTGAAAGTATCGAATGTTCGAGGTGTTAAGGAAAACAAATGATGTGTGAAGGACACCGTGATGAACATCACAGATGTGAGAGACAAACACGTGTATCTGCGCTTAAACTGCCTTTAAAAATTCATGAGGCTCTTCTTTTTTTTTCACTGTAAATGAATTGTCTCGTGTCTGACATTGACTGTTTATTCAGACAAATCCATCCATGAGTCTGAAAATGCAGGTGAATTTATAAGGGAAATATTGCAGGGGAGGAGCAATAAGTTAAGTTTGTTTTTATCCATGAATTTGTACGTGAGCCACACATTAGTGGCCCCGTGTTTCAAATGAAATATTAATGGTATGTTTTCCTCGTTGTGTTTGTGAGTGTTTGTGAGTGTGTTTGTGAATGTGTGTGTGTGTGTGTGTGTGGGCTACAACGAGGATTAACGCTGACAGTGTTCGGAAAAAAAAAGCTCAACCAGAGAAGTGTGCTTTCATTTTTAACCTGAGTGAAAATGTGTTAGCACTGATACTTAAGCAGAAAAATTACCGAACACTACGGGGTCCCACTGTAAAGTCCCATTGTCAGTCTCCTCAGCCGTCGCATTGTGTTTGAAATACAGACTCGCTCAGCTAGAATAAAGATCCTTCCTCACTGGTGAGAGTCAAAAGAGCTGCTCTGCAGGCAGGGGTTGAATTTTTAAAAACTGCAGAACATATCACAGTTGACACAGTCAAAGTGGAAGTAAAGGTTGTAGTGCGCGTGTTACAGTGTCCCCAGCTGGGGTTGCCAAATTCCCCCAACCCCCTCACCCCCCCCCCCCATTCCCCCAGCTCAGGAGAGGAAAAGAAGCCTCATAAATGGATGATGCAATGTGCCCTCTGGCGGCCATGTTGGAGGTCCACTGCTTTTGGCAACAACAGCTGAGAACAGCTGATCCCATTTGTAAGCTTATGACTTGGCTGCTTTTGACAATATGGAATAGACATGGCTAATTTCTGCGATGTGTGCGGTTCAAGACTGATGATTTAATTAGCGCTGCATCCGTAATACGCTCTGACTGCCGCATCTCAGTGCTAAGACGGCTCGGGAATAACTTTCTGAAAATGCATTGGGAACTTTGACGCCGTTAACAATTCAGTTCTTGCTGAGAGTATGATGATGTTGTTTTTAATCACTATACAAAAACATTCATGCATCATTAAATGTAATATAATTTGAGTGATTAAGAAAAATAGCACTTGAGGGCGTGTATTATCATATGGAGGTATTCATTAGGACTGACTTTTGTTATTCATTTGCTTCTCACTAAAAATTAATTTGCTACTCACTGATAATTCCAAATGGGAATGAACTCTGTGATGGATGGAAGTTTTCTTATCTATTTTGTTTTTTACCTCTCTGTTTTGCTTTGAGCCTTGAAGCACCTTTGCTGCAACAACTACAGCACCTGCTTCCCCAGCTTTCCCTCTGCTGGGCAACAAGCTGCACTAGAAATTATATTGAGTCTCATTATGCCCATCAAAGATGTTATGTTTTCACCCTATTCATTCTTCTCATAATTCACAGACTATTTAAAAAAATTATATAATATTCCAATGTTCACTGGTTTTTTTGTTCTATTTTCAGTGCTGCTGCCTGTTTCCCATTGGCTTCCACTCAGTTAAAAGAGCTGTTAGATATGGAAATAGTCAAGTTTCTGTACAAATTTAGCACCGATTTTTGGCAGAACTTGCATTAAATTGGCGGATATTAGGAATTGGTTGCATCATGATAAAAAACTAGATGGCACTTATTCCTGCACTGGGTGCTTTTAAGTCTCTTAAGGAGAGTTGTGCTCAACAACACTTTTCCTAATCACTCACCAATTAAAAATCAAATAATTTTGCCTGCTGCAATTTTTAATTTCTTCAGTGGTGGTTTAAGTCATACATTTCATGTCTCATTCATAGCTCAGTTCTTTTGTCACATTTTGAAACTTTTTAAATTTTGCAATATGTTGGAGCCCATTTCATCCGCAGCCCTTTTGCGTTTTCTGGTTTGTAGTATTTTATGGTTTTAGAGATGCATACGCATACTAAGTCCAAAGGGAAAAACATGTGAGTTAATCATCATCTGCACTGCTTTGGGCAAACTACCCGCAAACAGCTTCTATTCACCTTTTCTAAATTGAATGACCACACTGAAGCGTGGGTTGGCCAACCGACTGACCAAGCGGAGGCTCCCAAGGGGAAGCGGGGCGAGCTTGCTGGGTCTGATGAGCTGGTCGCTAGAAGTCAGACAGTGACCTGACTGGTGGTGAGCTATCCACCTACACACACACACACACCTCCAGATATACACTCACTAAGGGAATATGAGGTCACATTTTCACGTCTATTGCAACGTGCAGGGAGGGATAATGATTATGGGCTTGCTAGCCTTAAAGTCAGGGTTTATAACGAGGCTAAGTTAGCGTAGAACTCTAGCGGCAATTATCTATGTGGATGGTAGTTAGTTTGGTGATGTATAGAACGTGAATGTCAGAGTTGAAAGCTTTTGTCTTGTGAGCATATGGTTATTTCTTGAAGATAAACCCAGTATTTTTCGAACTTGCAACTACCAGAGAAGATTTGTATGTTCATGTTTGATATTTGGTGATATAAAACACCTGAGGTCAGATTTTTTTCACTCACTATATTTTATCTTCTGCTTTAAAAAAAGGGATTTTTCAAAATCTTTTGAATAATGTAATAAGTAACACATTTCCCCCCCAAACAGGGTCCATGCCATTGATTATCATGTGGTATTGATTCCATCCATGTTCATCTACCCACAAATATCGACAGCTCTTCTCCATTTCCATGTACATCTCTCCGAAGGACCAAGTGTCCAGGAAGAGGAATCAGATCTTGTTCACTGGTTTTATTTACACAAAAATAAAGTCCTGCTCTGCCTCACTGGGTCTGTCAAAAAATATGAGGACCTGACATTCAACAGGGCAGCTCTAGCTCTTCTTCAAAAGTAGACATATAGCCTAACAAGATCCTCTCCTCTCCTCTGCACCTGGTACCTGCACGTCGAGGTTCTGCTCTGACAGGTAACCCATCTGACATTCAAATGGAGACTCCCCAGTGAACAATACCTGCAGGATATTTTTAAGTGCATTGATCCCACAAGTGCTTGGATTTCAAAAGAGGATGGATTCAACGCAGCCAGGCAGTGCAGCGTGGTTTCTCCTGATTACCCTTCTCCATGTGCTCATTTACCTGAGTGTAGAAGGTCAAGAAGATGTGTGCAGACACGGCTGCAAGAGAAGAAAAATCCCAGAAATTAGAGATACACTGAGGGGCCTATGAAGGGATGATATCTCCTAAACCTATGCCAGTAGTGGGTCACTGGGGCTGCTGCATCATGCTAGGAGCTTGACAACAAAATTTCAAGCTTTGGATAAGCAGTCCACAGCGAAACATCATGACCTTTCCTAGCTGACAGAAGAAGCAATGTGGGACCAGCTAATCATTCCTATGGATAGTGGAAAGCTCTGTTTGTGCTCTGTGAAAGTCTGCTACGCTTCTAGAGTTCAACACCAGCAGGTAGGATCTCAGTAAGTATATTAAATGAAGCAGCAGTAGTACTAAGCTTCCCACTGAACCACTGGGAGGAACTGGTGAACCCCATTAAGCACTAATCCTATTTTACAGAGTTGGATTGGGAACATTACAAGTTTGTATTCACCTTTTCTGGCTGTGCACACACACACTCAGGAAACCACGAGGATGTATCACAGGAAGAGAAACACGGCAGTAGAAAAAGTCTTTCAACCCTTTCAGCTCAGGGAATAGTTGTCCCGACGTCTTTGAGCATTGGACCGATGCTGAACATGCTCTTGTTTGTCCATGTCCATATCCATGAACACATTAAAAAAAAAAAAAAAAAAATTGGCATTTGCCATGCTGGAGAGAAGGATCCAGTATTTACAGTTCAATGGAAGTGCAGGAGGTAACGGATCCAGGGGAGCTGTGCTGATCAGCCTTGGTAAATAGTGGCTCCCTGGAGAAGCTCAAATGCAGACACCAGCAGTGGGAGAAGACATTGATCTTAAATATTATGCAGGGGGGTAATGATCAATACTGTGATGGATGTTGCCGGTGTTTATAGGTAGGTGGGTAGGTGAGCAAAAGAACTATAGCAGCATTTTTCATGAATCTGTAAATTTTGGAATTTTTTTAAGGGTTGAGATAGAGTGATGGTCGTGTCACTGGCAGAGTGCAGAAGGCAAGAAGTCACCAATTACTTACTGAGGACCGTTCGCACTTCTTCTCGCCGATTAGATACACAGGTGTAGCTAACAGCCTTGGAGTGAAAAGCATAGCATGGGCCTCCTGGAAATCTTTTAGACGAGATAACTGATGCAACGGACACTCCTGCAAGCCATAAACATCACTGGACCAAGAGACACCAGAGGGGTAGACCGGATGAGATGATATCTCCTCGTGGTAACCACCCTGCCAGCCCTGGATGAGTGAGATAGCAACAAGATGAACTTTAACTGACACCAGTGGACATACATCAAGGGTGGTGATCTTAATGGTTCCCCACAGACTGAAGGAGTGACCCACACAATCTCCATCCAGGAATTTGTGACATTATGGGCACCTGACCCGGTCACAGAGCGTGGCATCGAGGCGGCTTGTATCACACCGACGTATCGGGCGGGTTTGACATCACAGGGTGTATCATTAGTAACAAGATGCCTGCATCACCTCAGTTACTGCAAATATCCTGCAAAAATGATTATTTAATGTCTAATGTGGGAATTATTTCAGATCAGAAACATAAGACAAAAAATTTAAACTCTAAACTAAACTGTTTCCCCACCCTGAATATGAAACTTTGATTCTTCCTTTTAGCCCTTTATTTAGAATGGGTTTTTATTCTAGAGAAAGTCTTTTAGAAACTTTCTCGCCCCAACTCCTTTATTCAAAAAAAAAGAAAAGAAAACAAAGCAACACACAATTGAAACCAATATTTCAATGATTTCATAAATTCCTCTGCTGGAAGGCCTCAGATTTATTTTTTCTTGTGAATCTTCAAATGCTTGTGAAGAGTAAAAAGAGCATAGTGGAGTCCTGGGAGGAAATGACTGTCGACAGCCTGTCAAGTTCAAAGGCGTTTTTCAGAGCGGGACATTACCTCCACTCCTGAAACAGTAAACAAGGCAGTCAGACTCTTCATATGCATTAGCAAGCCACTAATGAAAGATGTGATCTATACAGAAACATGAATAAGCATGGAGATGTCACAGTGCTGCAACTGTGTCACTCATTTTTTTCTTTTACTGAAGAAGATCAGTGGAGAAACCAGCCTCGGAGTAAACAATGCATCCAATATGGATTAATTTTAGAATATTTGGGGGACTGAAAGAGTTTTCTCTTGCAGTTTAGACAGTAATTAATGATGCTTGTAGGAGTGATTGCAAGGTTTTGGACCCTGATCTGCGTTTTGATGCTTATATAAGTGAAATGAAAAAAAGCAGCAGACATTTTCCCCCATTTGACTCTCCCCTGTTATTTTCTTGTCTATCTCACCTTCTCTCTTTCTCTCTCTCTCTCTTTCCCCTACTTTCTTTCAGCCTTGCACAGGAGAGGGGGTGGGGGGCACATAATTCATGCACCAATTTTCCAAGGGTTATTATTGTAGCAGAATACATCCACCCACATTTCGTAATGATAAATGATTTTCTTGAACTCGTCGTTTACGCAAGTTTAATTGTTAAAAAGAATCAATCATGGCCCCATTATATACTGTAATGCCACAACCTTATTTATCTTGAAACAAAAAAACCCAAAAAAAAACAAAAGGAGAACCAAAGGGCAGATCTGTAATCATTGGGCCATTTCCACATGAAACAAAAGAGGCTGCATTCAGAGCCAAATTGGAGACACTTGTCAGAGGCAGAGACATCTAAATGTCTAATTTGCCCTTTAACGGCCTCAATTTGTTTTAAAAAAAATATATCTACTTTTTTGATTAATGGAATTCCAACAACAAGGAAAACACACTTGAACAACTTAACAACACTGATTTATCTCCCAAGATGACAAAAGAAAGAAAAAAAGAGACTGCAATGGAAACTGGATATAACAGCTTACAACTATTGCATTTGTAGTTGCTTACTCAAAGCTGATTATATTGCATGAATGTAGAAAATATTAGACACTGTTGGTGATATTGAATTGCATCTCTTTTTGCGCACTTTACATCTCATTTGTGGTACCTTTAAAAAAAAAAGGTGAACTCATATGCAATAATGCTTTTAACCTGAATTTACCCCCACTGTGATTCATGTGCCTCTGTTTTCATCGGTGCATATGCAATAATTTGTCTGTGCTGTCGATTGCATCGCACCTATATCTCTCCTTAAAAGCCCGTGCGAGATTGCTGTGTGGCAGGCTGTTTTGTCAATACTTAACTAAAAACTACCAAATCTGGCCTGATTACACTGTGTGTGTTTTCTGTCTGCCACTCATAAGTCTGATATCAGTGAGTCGCACTGCCCGTAAGACCCGGCTGGCTGTGCGCCTGCAGGACCGCTGTCCCCTGTCAGCTGTTAAATAAGGGATTCATCCACTGCCCGTGGAAGTATCAAGTTGAAGTAGTGCTCTAACTCGCCCATAAATTATGAGCCAGGTGTTTGGTTTGTTTGCTCTTGTGTGCCGCCGGTGGAAGACATCGGGGTGGCGCCTCGTCCTCCTCCTCCTCCTCCTTTCCTCCTCTTCTCCTCCTCTGCCTCCCTCTCTCGCGCCGCTCCCTTGGGTGTGTCTATGGCATCGCCTCTCCTCTCCACGTCGTGCATGCGTGCGCGCGCGTATGTGTGTGTTTATATGTGAGTGAGTGTGTGTGTGTGTGTGCGGCGTGCGGTGCTGTTGCTGCCGCCTCCTCCCTCTGCCTCCTATCTGCATCTGCAGAGCTTAGCCAACACGCATCTATCCTCTCTCTCTCTCTCTCTCTCTCTCTCGTTTTCCCTCTACCTACCTATTTCTACCCACCAGGATCTCTTCTTTTCTTTCTTTTCTTTCTTTCTTTTTTTGCTGATGAAGGAGTCAGCGCACACCTACACCCGTGGAGTCTGGTGGGGGGAAGAGATGGGGCAGTCACTAGTCGTCACTTTGGAGTATTGAGGACGGCGGTGAACCGGAGGAGAGCGCCGGATGGGTTAGGAGCCGTGAAACCCACATCACTCACCGCGGATTGAGCAAGCTCCCCCCCCTCCTCCACCACCTCCTCCTCCCTCCATCCTCTCTCTCTCTCTCTCTCTCTCTCTCTCTCCCTCTCTGTCTCTCCCTAGTCTGCAGCCTCCAAGAACAGCCGCCGCATCATTTTTTTCAGAGCAGCAGCCCCCTCCCTCCCTCCATCTTCTTTCTTCTCTCCATCTCCCTTTCTGCTGCTTGCACCACTGTGGGAATGCAGCGAAGGTAAACGAATCTTAGAGGCGTCTCTCTTTTTTATTTATTTAATTTTTTTGGTAACCCCCACACCAACACCACCGGATCTATCATCATCATCATCACCATCACAGCGGCGGACTGCAGACAGACAGACAGCGCTGGAGACACACTGCTGTCACCCCGGGAAAATCAGAGTGGGGTGTTCGGCGTAGGGGATTGGACCCGGATCAGTTGGATTTAGCCCGCTACCCAGCGGACACCAACACCACCAACACCACCACCACCCTGTATCAGTGGCGGATCACATCAGATCTCCTCTGCCCTGCCTCGTTTCACTTTCCGTGGCTTTCGCCGACTCTCCCCCCCTCCTCAGTGGATTACCGGCAGCTGGAGCGACCAAAAGAAGAAAAAAAAAAGGGTGGCCGGGCATGGAGAACTGAAAGGCTATTAGAGAAAACTTGAAGAAGCCGAGAAAAACACCTGCAAGAGCAAAAAGGAAGCTCCCTCATGCATGTGTACAGGCTGAAAATAACTCAAATGAAACCTAAGAGAATAAAGGAATAAAGGAACATTTCGGTGAGTTGTAATTTAAGGACCTTATGCGGGCGATAATCAACCAATTGAGAGTGGAGAGAGGTGCTGCCGTAGCCTGGGTTGTTGATCTACGCACGCACACACGCACATGGATTTACAGCTCCAGTCTGAAGCGGATCGATATCCTTCTCCGTTCTTTTTTTTTTTTTTTTTTTTTTTTACGTCAGCTTTTTTTTTAACAAGGGAGTGAAGCATCCTGGGATTTATCATCGCTTCGTTAACGCCGAACTACAGTGAGGCGCCCCCTCGCTTTGCTCTCTCACCTGTCTATAACCTGTGTGCTCGGGTGGAAGTGTGTTTTTTCTCGTGCATATTTGTGTGTGTGTTAGTTCGTGCGTGCGTGAGTGAGTGAGTGTGTGAGTGTGTGTGTGTGCGTGCGTGTGTGTGTTTAGATTGCTGTCCGCCAGAGGGAGTGTAGGTTATATTGCTTGTGTGTGCATTTGAGTGCCATGCCAGCTTTTAATTAGAAGTACGTGACTGTGAGTGATCGTGTTTGTGGATGTTTGTGCATTAGTCCATGTTTTTTAGGTTTGTGCATGTATAAATATAAGCTAGACATTGTGTGGGTGCTTACTTAAGATGCCCAGCATTTCTTCTGCACCACACCCCCTTCCTCGTGTATGTCCTTGTACCATTTGGCCACCTGTTTGACCTCCTGAACATCCCCCCAAGAGACGAAAAGCACCGTCAGGATGAGTGAGCGCTCGGGTGCAAGCACTCTAGCGGCCATGACGCTGGAGGAACCAGGTGCCGAACAGGCATCTCCAAGAGCCCCAGGCCCTCTCCGCTGTGGCCCCTGTGCTGTGTGGCCTCGCCAGCAGACGTGGCTGTGTGCCGTGCCCCTGGTAATGGGCTTTGTAGGACTGGGACTCAGTCTCATGCTGCTGAAATGGATTGTGGTGGGGTCTGTCCAAGACTATGTTCCCACTGATCTGGTGGATCCTAAAGTTAGCATTGGACAGGACCCTATATTTCTCTCCAAACCCAGTGCCATGCCCAAGGGGCCCGACATTTCCACCGCCACCACTACTTCAACTGCCTCTACCACAGCAATGGTCGCCACTACCACGCCACTAGCCGCCGATGGTACCGCTCCAGCGCCAAGAACTCGATCGGGTCCACCAGCAAACCACTCAGCCAATGGCAGCACTGCCAATGGAGATGGCAACCGTGCCCCACACCTTCACAACCGTGTTGGGACTCGCGTTAGTGGGACCGTAGTTACCACCTCCACCACCCGTGCCACCCGGCTCACCCCACCACCCAGTGGGAAGGAGGTCACCCCTCGCAGCACCGTCAGAAAAGGAAGCAGTGCGAGCAATGGACGTAACGGAGCCGCCAACTCAAAGCCAGGACACACCTCTGCGACCATCACTACGGCGTTCACCACAACTACAGCTACTGTGAAGACCACCGCCAAGATGCCGCCGACCACCTCCCAGCCGGCAGCTCCAGCCAAGCCTACGTCACGCTGGAATCATGGGCGCCCAGGAAAGGGCCCAACCACACGCCCACACCACCGCTTCCGAACACGTAAGTTCACTTATTTTTTTCGGGTTCATGGAGTTGTGTGAGTAAGTGCAGTTTTATCTCTGGAACTTCAGATGAGTGGTCCTCCAGAGCTCTTTTTTGGGCCTTCAGAGCAGTAAAAATGATATGTACAGCTTCACTTATCAATATGGCTGTATCCCTTGGTAAAAAAAAAAGAAACATAAAAAAAAAAACCCTTTTGTCTGATATGCCTTGATATGACTCATGGTCTGAGAATATAAATTATTTCCTTTTATATCCACATGGAAAGTGGATACTCTAGCAGCTTAACATTAATCGTATTCATTAGCACAGACTGATATCAGGGGATATTCTCAGTATTTTCACCCCTCTCGTCTTTATCTTTCACTTGTGCATTAATCCGATATGAATCTTACCACCGGAGGAGTTTTTTTTTTTTTTCTCCACACACTGGTTTAAGTCCTGTTCAAGGCAGGGCTCCATCTAGTAGAATTTATTTTGTTTTTGTCTGCAAGAGTTGGGATGTTAAAGCTTTGTGATGTGTGCTGTGACTAAGGACAGCATATTTGTGTTATGAAAACAAATAACAGGAGCTGGTGAGGTGTCGAAGTGGGAGAAAGGTTAGCTCTCACCTCCTGTCTAGAGGAATCAGATATAGCAAGGCCACACATCTCATTTAGATGAGAGGATACTGGGAGCAGAGTGTCGCAGGTACTGCTTTCACACTGCGGGGATGATGCTGAGGGGAAGTGAGAGAGACAGAGGCTCAGAGGGGAAAATAGATGGATATAGGGAGGGGAGTAAGGTTGCGCACGACAAGTGGATATAGATGAGATAGGAAATGGGGGAAAAGAGGACAAATACTTTGAAAAACAACATAAGAAGGAAGGAAGAGAATGGAGGATGCACAACAAAGCAGGAGAACGGAGAGCAGGAGCCGTGAGCAGGGAGACGGCAGATGGAGTGGGCTAAGTGAGGGAAAGGCTTGAGGGAAATAGAGGGAATAAAGCAGAGGAACTGCGAATTTTGCATATTTAGCATTGTGTAAAGAAGGAAGGCGCCTTGATTATTCATTCCACATGGGGCATGGTTCTCACATCTCAAGGGTTTTTTTTTTTTTCTTGTTAGATGTGGGCGGGGCCTTATTTGAGTACTAAAGAGGAAGTGTTTTTTTTTTATCTCAAACTCCAGGGAGTCTATTTTCAAAACATGGGATTTAATTGGAAGCTTTGATTTGAAAATCTCTTTTATTTAGCCACATATTCACCTTTGCTAGTTATTGTGTTTCCATTGCAGAGTGACAAACATGCACTGTGATCAACATGTCATGGTAAAAATATGAGTTATGGCTCTACCATGGGAGTGAATTATGAAATAGTATTTTTTCTGCTCCTTCTCAGCAAAGTGCTTTACATGCTATGATGAAATGTTAATATGGAAACCGAAACCTTTATTTCTCTACATTTCTAGCTCGGATCTTATGTTTGAACAGCAGCTCCAATGGCATCGATTCCACATGCAAACAGTGATCAGGTGACACAGTTTTCCTCCTCCTCCACCTCAGGACAAAATATTTTCAGCACGGAAAGCTCGGACATTGGATATTAAACCATTTGTTTGCAGCTTTGCGGAAAATAACTTTTCCAATTGAGGGAGAACATTAGCTGCGGTCAGCTTGAATTCATTCACTAACAATGAATTCTAACTGTGACAAAAAAAAGTATAGAAATGCCCTTAGACTCTCATGCTGCATAATCCACCGCTCCACAGTCAATTACGTCACTCGACAAAGAGCAGCCAAACAGCTGAAAGCTGCCAAACCGGGCAGCCCCCTTGTGTGAACATCAGGACATCTGTTTATACTGTATAGTGTAAAAGGGCACAGCATTCAAAAGCTAAAGCATACTCAGTAACGCTGCACTCGATTAATAAAAGCTTTCACATGCAAGTAATTTTCAGTGAAGGCTGCTGTTAACAAGTTTCCAACCCACATATTCACATCATGTATAGTGAGTTTTACTTTTGTTCCTGTTTTTTATCAAATATCTGCCAGGCAACAGGTGGTGCTACTGACTGTAAAACATGATTTACTACGCTCACTAGGTTTTTTTAATCAATGGAGACAGATTTTTGCCAATATTCTGATTTACTCTCTGTTACCAAATGTTAACCAAATCTTAGAAAATATGTGCCAGAACCTTTGAGGAAGTTTTCTGATCCTAGAAACAAAAAAATCTGGTAAAATTTGTAAACTCCAAGGCTCTGTAGTGTTTGCCAAAAGCATCACCATGGCAGCAAGAGTTATGAAAGCACTCTGGTAACCATTGATAACAAGTGATGATGTCTGTATCAGTGATTAAAGAAAATAAAACTATGATCTTTTTTGTAGAAATAGATCCTGTGGGGTTTTCAGATATTTGCTTCTTTCTGACCATCAGCATCTTACTTAAACCTTTTTAAAATTCAGAGAGAGCAATTCTTTTGTCAGGCAAAACTTTGTGGAATAATATTATAGAAAAATGTCAAGTCGAAGGTCCACAAACTCATATTATTGTGATAATTTAAATTTCTTAGGGCACAATGATACAGTTGTCTGACAGGTTGTGGCTTTTCTGTTGACATTACATTAATAGGATTTATCCTCTCCCATGGCCCACAATCTGTGCATGAATGGTCTGCTTTCATGATGACAGGCTGAGACATCTGTGGCAGAAATCAGGTTATATTATATAGCTACGCTTATTAAAGAAGCATAAAAAAAAATATCGTTGTACAGTCAGCAGGTTCCTTGAATAATAAATTGCACTTCAATTGGAGCATGTGAGTGAAGGCTGCAGAATAAGCATTTGTTTTGACACGTTAATCAAAGTCGTTATTGATCAAATTCACTTAATGTGCTGCATGTAGCTTTTTTAAAAATTCTTTTTGTGTACGTGCAGGACAGCTCCGCCTGTGCAAAACCACAGCTGTAACTTAGCTGTTTTATTTAAAAAAAAAAAAGTTTATTGAATAGACCATTGAACTATTATGGAAGCATTTCTATTATTTGTAAATGATTTGATTTTATATTGAATCAGCTCATTTCAAACAACAGTAACCTTATGGCTATGGTTCAAATTGAAAGTTTAATGGTTAATGTCATTGCTTATTGTGTTAACCCAAGTCTACGCTTTATGTCAAATTGTTTCCTGTTGCTCTGCTATCCTCACTTGTGTCTAGTATTGACATTGTTACCTTAGGCTAAAATATTGAAGCACTGTCTTTACAGAATATTGCTTTTCTGACATTACCCTTTTGCATTTATGTGCTACATTATCACTGACACAGTGCTCTTTAGGGCAAAACACCAGCCTTTTATGATGCTAAGTGCATAATTTGCGGAACGCAACTTCTTCTTAAGCTTTGCTTTATCTAGATTACAGTGATGGCATGTAGAGTTGTGCAATGCAGCGTATTTCAAGTGTAATCACACACAGAAAATGTCTCAGCCGATGATGAAACGCTCTGTAAAACATGGCTTCAGGTGCATTTGTCTTTATCCACAGCCGAGTGATCGCATATTTTATTTTAAGTTGTGTGCTAATGCAGTTATACTGTATGGTCTCGGGTTTCAGATAATTCTGGACTGCATAAAAGAGGAAGTAACATGATTTTTTTTCCTCCCCTCTACTATTCTCTATTGCTCCTGCTGTTTGGTGTAGATCTAAATGAAGCTCTGTCCTGACAGAAAGACAAGCTCTGTCTGTTGGGGATAATGACATATTTTACCTACTCCTTTTTCTCTCTTCTTTAGCACTCACTCTCCCTCTTTCCCCATTGTTACTGAGTGTCATTTTATTCTCCCTCCCTATCTATTTTTTGCTTTGCTTTTGTGTCTTCTATCTCCCTGCTTACGTTAGCTCCTCGGCTCACATTCATGAGCGCACGGGCGGGCGCGGGGAAAATTGGCACACTTCTGAACACAAAGATAAGCAAGAGGCACGCGTGTGTGTGTTTGTGCACATACTCATGAATCTATCATGTGGGGGTTTTTTTGTATTAAAGGCTATTGTGTGTCTGACTCCACTCTCTACATATAAGCCCCATAGGCTCAGAAGTAGGGAAATAACAGGCGAATGGAGCGGAGCACAATGAATGCCTGTTGGGGGACCATGTGACTCGGTGTTGGCTCGGGGCCAGGTCCACTCTCTGCTTTGGTTGTGAGAAATCTTCCTTAGTGATGTGCGCTTGTAATTCCACACACATCTCATGAGTCTGATCCCAGACCAGTGAATGGCCGGCCACATTGAGTTTTTTTTTTTTGTCAAGCGGTTTCAAAGGTCTGGTGTTGCTCTTTAGCTGAATCGGAGGCTGTTTCTCAAGTTGGGGAAACAACCCAGTCAGTCAGTCAGTCAGTCAGTCAGTCAGTCAGTCAGTCAGTTGGTGCCTTTCATTGGTGGGACTCTTTTTTTTTGGAACGTCATCTTTGTGAAAACCAGACGCAGCCATCAAGGCTTCTGTAAATCAACCGACTGGAACAACAGCCATTAAATCAGAACAGCTGTGCACTGAAGGCATTTTAAAAAAGAAAAAAAGATGAAAAAGTGTTGTTGCAGCTCTTCCCATGGGTTTAATTTATCAGCTGGCTCTCCTAGCATGTAAGAAAATGGATCTGGAGGAGTCAGTGCTCATAGTCAGTCTGACATCTTTGAATAACCGCAATCAATGCAAAGATTTTCCTGAATTCTTTGACTCCGTCGCACTTTGAAAAAGTTTGGCACGAATGACCTCGGTCAGCGCGTTCGAGCCGACGTCTGTTCGTCACAGTTAAAGCGGATTCTGAGATGCCTTAAACAAAAAAGACACAGCTTAAAAAAGAGGTCGATGTCAATCCGAGTGTTTGGGCAGCAACAAAATGCCAGTCCGAACAAGAGGTCGGCATCACACAGTTATGAAGTCAAAGGCCAGACGGATATCATCCCACAGCTGATATATTTTCCTCTTTTTTTTAGATGGAAAAACACAGGAGAGCAACTGTTATCTCTGTTGTGACAGAAAAAAAAGCACAGAAACGGATGTTTTTCCTGACACGCAAGCCGCATTATTTATTTATTTTTTTATTTTGTTTGTTTGTGTTTTTGTTTTTTTTACTCTGACTATACATGAAGCTCGCACAAAGTACTACTGTATGACCAGTGGAGCGTGTAAGGGGGATTAAAAACAAAGATATAAATCCAGTTTGCTTCTCTCTCTGTCTCTCCAGGGAGGTCAGGCTCAGATTTGCCAGGCTGCCTCTGAGGCCCCTCTGTCTCTCCTGAGACACGCTCTGCTTGTCAGTCGCGGCCGACCCAAGCAGGGCTGCCTCTGCACAGTGTGTGTGTGTGTGTACGTGTGTGTGTGCGTGCGTGCAGCTGCACCGATTTACAAATCTCTTCCCTAGCTGAAAAGTGAGCTCTCATGCCTCAGCCTCTGTCATTTTTAAGCTTGAAGTTATTAGGGAACATTCCGGCCCAAACTTTTTCTTGGTCTGGTCATGTGACTCGCAGGTCCACAGTTGTTGAAAGTCTCAGAAGAGCAGCATGATGGTGCAGTTTGATGTTAACATACTGTGTAACTCTCTCACAGATGGTTTTTTTGTCTCTAGGATTGAAGCTGGGCTGTCAGTCACAGTGAATATGATTGTGCTCTTCAGAAAATAACTGCTTGCTCACCAAACGTGATTTTTTTTTTCTTTTTTTGTCTGTGGTGACCTCTATACATCAAGGTCTCCTTGAAGCTTAATAATTAAACCGAATGAGGAGTTATTTCAGTGTCCATTAAGTGCATGAATGTTGAAATAGGAATAATTCATATTAGCATTGCTGAAGGAGGCATTAGCAAAACTGTGCCTTCAGATATGCTACAGTACATGTTATTTTTCTGACCTTGCGAATGTGGCTCCATTAGTATTGCTTTTGAGATAAAAAATCTGCACAAAATTAACAATCTTAAACAAAGAGCTTTGGCAAATTAATTGAACAGATTTCTTTTAGAAAACATGAACTATCCTGATAATATTGGCATATTCGTCAGGCAGTAAGAGCTTTATTTTTCACATGCAAATGAATGCAGCTGTGCCGCCTGTATTCCGCAGTGTTTGCCCTGAACATCTAGCCAGCAGGGACATTTGACACTGATGGGCACCAATTACAAAGCAGAATATCTCAGTGTATTCAGAGGGGTGAGCCTGCAGACAAATAATCTGAGAGTGACAGCGCGGTGAATGCTTGAAATTTTGTGGGAATTGATCCCATGCCTCTTCCATTGCTAGTGCCGCGCTCTACCCAGTGAACCTTACAGAATCAATAAGGAAGAGGGAGGGGAGAGAGCCCCCTAGTATGGAAGAGGAGAGAGAGAGAGAGAGAGAGAGAGAGAGAGGGGATAGAGCAGAAGGACAGAAATAGGGTGTGTTGGATACAAAAGAAAAAAACTGAATTTATTTGAGGCGAAGACTGTCAAAAACCATAAGAGCATGCTTCAGAAGTAAGGATCCAGCTGCAAGGTAAAGGCATATTCTCATCACAGTTGAGTGAATGAGCCTTGGCCGGACGTTTCACATATTTCTAACCACCGTTCCACCCGTTCTATTGTTATCTCTCATTTTTATGCAGATTGCCCTCAAGGTATATTATCCATATTTGAATTTTCCAGTACTTCACTTCAATCCTGTCACTGCAGTGTCTGCAGGATGTATGCTTCACAGAGCTGAAACCGACGGCTGTGTAAATCAGCGGAGGTTATGTGTATTATATGATATTATACATTATAGATGCATTTTTATGGCCCCATTGGGGTGTGTGTGTGTGTGTGTGTGTGTTGAATATTGTGCCATGAACAGATATTTTTAATTTAACATTTGGTAAAAAAAAAAATGTAACCGTTGTCGAGCTGAACCAATCAGCAGCTCAACTGGGAATATATCTGTTTTCATTATTAATTAATCAATTATTTTTTTTTACACACCCAGGAAATTGGCAATCAGTGTCCGCCCCCCCCCCCGCCCTTTAAAGTGTAAAGATTTAATGTTTCTATTCATCAGAACTGTGTGATATGAAATTATAATGGAAAAGTTTACACAAAGCAACAAATTGATTTATTTAGAACATCGAGTTTCAATAAGTCTTGAATAAAAAAAAAATAACAGATTGTTGCAACCAAGAAGAAAGGCAGCTCTGTAGTCTTATGATCTTTGTCCAGCACTTATCACACATTACCACAGTGCATTATGCTGTTGTGAGAGAAACAAGCTAGTTTTGATAGATAAGCCGCCTGTTTTAGTGGTTTGGACACATGAAGGTGAAACTGCTACCAAAATGTGTCTTGTAGCTCGAGCGGTCTGGTGCAGAGCCTGCTGTGTAACCTTGGACTGGAGCCCTGGACTTTTGCTGCATGCCATCCTCGCTCACACAAACGGACATTTGATCCTCGAGTTGAGCCTCTCAGGCAACACTTCCTCTCAGGCTGTGTAAATATCCCGCCCTCCTTCAAGCTGAATTGGCAGACCCTAACCCACAACCATGGCCTTAAACCCCTCACCTTAACCTTCAGTAACCTAAAGCATACACAGCTTGTTTGGGGTGCTAAGAGGAGTGGGACCAAGTGCGTCCTGAGGGACTTTAACTCGAATAAACAAAAAATCCCCTGCTTCTCTCTCTCTCTCTCTCTCTTTCTTACTTGCTCCTCAGTGTTTACTCTGCAAAACAGGCAGGACCATGGGAGAAGAAAAAAATAGAAACACACCAAACACCTCACCATGCTGGAAGAGCAAGACCAAACAGCATATCTGAAATCTTATACACTGAATACTCCTGTAAACAATGTCTAATATTACAAATCAAGTCTCCATTACACCTCATATCCTGTATGCATGTGCAGGGAAACAACTACAAGCTTGGTGTTGCTACTGTAATGGACATTTCGCAAAGTTTATTTGATGCTTTTTGAGTGTGATTTGACTCTCGGGCAGCAGTCAGGGGACTCGTATATTGGAGCGTAGAAGCTTTCCTACTGTAAGTACTGTACTGACCGAGGCCATCTTAGGGCTTCTTAATGTCACCGTGTGATTTATGTAGACAAAATGTCCACCGGGAGGTGGCAGGGAGAAGAAAAGGTAGGGCGGGTGGGCTGGATAGGCTGAAATATTAATGTATTGGAAGAGAAACATGTGGAATGTGTGTTGCCGGAAATGTGAATAATTGATGAAGCTTCCCTTTTATAAAGGGCTCGAGATGTCCCATACTCAGCGGTCTAATGGCAGAAATGTGGTACGTGATTTTACTGTACCTCAGTTGGCCCTCACAGACTGTCTTGGAGAGACGAAGGCACCAGCAAGTCTTAAGTGACTTTTTTTTGTAATACTGGAGATCCCTGGAAACAAAAATCAGTAAAACTGTGGATTTACATTTGGCTTCTTTTCGCTCGTCTCTTTGCACGCGACCCAGAGTTAATGGTTACTAATTCCTCCACAGAGAAATAAAGGTGTTCTTCGCCTGAGGAAAGAAATAGTCCTAATTGAAAGTAAACAGTGGGATCATGATTGTCTGTGAACGTGACTCCCTCGTTATATATCATTTCAAATTGGAAGAAATTGAGGGTAGAGAACAATTTAAAAAAAAACTGGGTCTGGTGATGGTGGTGGTGTGTGATTGCTGGGGGAGTATTCACTAATTCACTCATTTTAATCACACGCTGTCATGCCTCCTTACCCACAAGTCTGCCACTCTGTTTTTTTTTTTTGTTTTTTTTTTGCATCTTAGGAATGGGTACTTAGTATTGCCCTGCAACTAATTAACAAAGCCCCAGTCATTCATTCATTGATTCACTCACTCATTCATTCACAGAGAGAGAGAACGGAGTGACTTGCTGATAGCTGGAGAGGTGCGGTGATACGGTGGTGCATGTGGCTGTGGCAGCGTGGAGAGGATTACAGTCCATCATATCTGATCTGAGACTGTTAGATCCCAATATTGAATTACAGACCCTGCGGGGTCTCTGGTTCCGTTATCAATTTGCAAAGGAAAGAAGTGCAAAGGAAGGGGTCCGGAGGAGCTGGGGGGTGTATATATATGTGTGTGTGTGTGTGTGTGTGTG
>JAQMCX010000033.1:9747327-9770180 GCA_029814765.1 Acanthurus leucopareius
AGATTAATGCAGAGGCTTTAATATTTCAGATGAAAACGTATTACTGCTCTCTCTCTCTCTCTCTCTCTCTCCCCCTCTCCCTCTCTTTCACACTGACTCAGAGGAGTGGGCCTGGATTTTTTTTTTCTCTCTCCCCCCCCTGCTCTCTTCTTATGTCTTCCTCTCTGGCTAGAAGCATGAATGTGTTTAGCTGAGGGGGTAGATCCCCCCCCCGTCCAAAGCTTTCCCTGTCTACTCGTTGTGACAGGAAGTGGTAGATCAGCAAGAGACGAGTCTAAATGAATGGTGGAGTGCGTGTTTTCGTGTGCTTGTGTGGGGGCTTATCCATCCATCTGTAGACTGAAAACTGTTGACCTTTCAACAAACCTTCACTGTCTATCTTGCTAACATGTCATAATGTATATTTTCTTGGATTAGATGCACTGTAAGTTGGGTTGCTGGTATGAAAACCTGTCTGAGACACACCACACCCAGCAGCATTTTATAGGTCAATCAGCGGCTGTCTTGAAGGGGCCAGAAAAAAAAATCCATCGCGATCACATTTTTTCATCTGATCTGGTGGCTTAAGAATAGAGATTCAGCATATCATATATACGACAGAATGCATAGGTTTCCAGCATGTCTGCTGGCAAGAAAATCCGGCCTAAGAAGATTAGAACGGACAAACCCTCTCCACATGTGTGTGATCAGGCCACATAAAGGAGCTTTATGAGCAGGGTATGTCATAAGACGGCCCCTAGGGGACACATGGGATATGCAGCAAGCTTTTAGAGAGTGATAGGAAAAATCCCGAGCACATTATTCGTCTATTTAATGATATTAATGTTCATAGATACTGCAGTTTTTGGCCAATGCTCAAGCTTGGTTTCCGGTAGAGTCTCATCAGAACAGAAGCTAAAAAAGACAGATGGATGCATGGTTGTAATGAAAGAACCAGATATTTTCCAAGCAAAGCGTCTACAGGCTTCAACTTTTTCTTCCACCAAAAGCAAAATACATTAAAGGAGTCAGATATGAATGAAGTCTAATGACATCCGATTAAAATCCTGTTTTTCTTCAAAGCTGTGTGTTGCAACCATTCCAGGGCTGCTCGATTATCTCAAAAAATCATATCATGATTATTTTGGTCATTATTCGGATCATAATTATCACGCTCATTGATTTTGGACACAAAGATTTATTGAATTTTTGAAAAACTTGGCTTTTTCAACAGCAGAGTTCTTTGAATCTAAAGTACAACTCGACTGATAAACACACAAAATCGATGGCTGTGTTGCTGTGAAGGGAGTCAAAGGGACTTTTCTTGCTTTTCTTGTCTTTTTGTTCCTTTATTGCTCGGTCATAAAACACTTTGCGATGATTAAGCAGATTGGTGGTATTACTCTGTTGTGCCGACTTGATGTTCCTCACTGGACTCCTTGAAACCAAAGTGTTTCCAAACAGCTGAACTTGTTTTTTCTTTTCTTGTTGACCTTAAGTGTTTTGTCGTTTTGGCTAATTCTAAAGCCGGGCTACGAGGGGCGAAAACAAAAAAGATGCACTCGATTTGTAACATGAGACCGAGCATCATTCCGAAACAGTGTTCAGCACAATTATAGTCTTATATTTGTCATCATATCTTTATAATTGTTTTACGCCAAAACTGTAATTTTTGATCAAATACAATGAATTGCCCTGCCCTACAGAATATATGTAGGGAAAGTAGTGATTATGACAAATAAAGCCTGCAACTAACAATCATTTTTATTGCCAATTAATATAAAATTTAGATTTAATGCAAATAGTAATTGCAGGTTTGACCAGAGTCCTGCTCTCTCACGGCAGCTTCCTACGCGACACACTCCCTGCACCGACGCTGGATTTGAATAAGCGTAGCAAATTCACCAATATGGATTTAATTCCATGTGGTACTGATACAGCTCTGCACACATGAGCCATACAAAAATAATGTGCTGATATGGCTCTATTTAATTCAACCCCGAGTCTAATGCTACATATTGTGATTATTCAAATAATCTCTGAATGTGGGTCAAGCTCAATGCATTTAGCTGTCTCTTTTGCGATTGTTTTTTTTGGGGGGGGTGAGCATGTAGCATGATTGGTTTGATTTTGTACTTGATCGACCCATGTTGTGCAATTGTGAAAAAAAAAAAAAAAACAGCAACGCCTGCTGTCACATGACCAAGATCCCTCTGTGCGAAGCAGATCCTCCACTGACTTCACTTTAGCAGCCAGCCCTAACACATGTGCAGGTCTGGGTCACTGTGACAATAGCAGGCGCAGCAGCTCAGCACACGCTTTTCTCTGATGAGTACCTGACCAGGTGTGTGTATGGGAAATGTATTCCCTGCAGGTCAGACCCTGAGTTTCCTCCAAGGCACAGTCTCGCTCTCCTCTTGGCCTATAAACCTCTAAAGGCAGATCCTACAGGTGCCCAGTCCACCCCCTGCTCCCCCGCAGTGTGTTTCACTCAGCAGCTTGTCCTGGCAGGTTTATCCGCTGCTTTTTGTTTATTCTTCTCACGGTGTTCGGTTGATGCATAAAATTTACAATGTCATTCTTCATCTATCTCCACTCAGGAGGCCTCAGGGCTCTTTTGTCAGAGAGTGAAGTTCTCTTACTCCATCTTTCCTCCTGCTCCTCCTCATGTTAGAGCTTCACGTCACGTGCATGAAAGCCCACACGTGCACACCTAGGCACACGGGAAGACACATGCCCACACTCTTATTACACACTCTCTTTTACAAATGCATTTAAGAAGAAAAATGCAGCTTTTTTCTCTCCTGCCCTCAATCTCTCCATTCCTCTCTCTCTTTCTCTCATGCACACACAACTCTGCAATTCATCTCCCCAGAGGCCTCCTGCCTCTCTCCAAGCAAAACAGTGTGCTAATGTGCTGATGTGTCTGACACAGGCCCTCCCCTCTGTTTCCCCTATTTCTTTTCTCTCTCCTTCTCCCATTTCACTTTTTTCCACAGCCTCCTCCCTAATTCCTCCGATTTCTTTGAACACAGACTAAAGACGTCTGCACACACACACACACAAACACACTTACAGGAACCCACACACACACACACACACACACACACACACTCGGGCTCATTTGGGATGCCAAAGCTGAACCCTCATGCTGATATCTTTTTATAATTAAATGTTGGCCACGACAGGTGAGGTGATAATAAAACATAAATCGAACTTAATGAAAAAGTAATAAGAGACTTTTATCAGCGACTGGAACCTGAGTGTTAGGTGCAATCTGAGTTGTCAGTGGTTTCATTGGACTTGAGATTTACAGAGTCTGTAAAGGGCTCCGATTTGTAAGCAGATACTTGATGCTCAGCTATCTGATACTTTGTCTTTATGGTGTTTGAAACGTGAAGGTAGTTAAACGTTTAACGGCAGAGTTTCTAAACGCAGACACATGAATAAACTCTGTAGTCTCCTGTTGTTAATCCATGAAAACAACTACCCATAGAAACTCCTCTATAATCTTAAATTACTTATATTTTCAGCATATTGATATGAGTTTAACTCCTAAAGGACTAGAAACGGTTAATTGATTGTCACAGCGTTAATCACCATCTATTTTATCAAGCAGTTAATCTTTTTTTATACTTTAATTAGTTCTCTGGTTTCAGCTTCTGCAAGGCTTCATGAAACAAAAAGGCTTAATGATTACTTTTGTTTCATGAATTAAATATATTTAGGTTTTGGATCACTAATTTTGACAAGGAAATGTTTATATATCGTATTGTTCTATTAAATTCTATAGTATATAACAAATTAGTAAAAGTATAGACATTAAAAAATGTGCCAAAACCATTACAACCTTAACAAATATGGAAAATATTTG
The DNA here is from genome assembly GCA_029814765.1 of Acanthurus leucopareius. Taxonomy (NCBI): domain Eukaryota; kingdom Metazoa; phylum Chordata; class Actinopteri; order Acanthuriformes; family Acanthuridae; genus Acanthurus; species Acanthurus leucopareius. The sequence goes on from JAQMCX010000033.1 coordinate 9,751,181, forward strand.
AAACAAATGTTGAAAATTAAATACATTATCACAAGAAGTACTTATTTTTCTATGATATGATGTATCAGAGCTTTCCTCCTAAAATGCTGAAAAATAAACCAGTTTTATGAAACATATGGTCCTTTGAAACAGGAGCTGAAATGACTGAAGCTGGAGAATCTATCTCTAATATAAAAAATAAGAAAATAAGAATCCAGTACTGAAAAACATAATGATTACAAGGGGATGGGACAGCATGGACAGAAAGAGACAAATTTTAACAAACTGATGGTGTCTGAACCACCATAAATTTAAAAAAGCACTTGTAAAAATTACCATTCATATTGAAACAGGATGGTTTTTTTTAGTAGCCATTGTTGTCATAATAGCTTTTAGCTTTTGCCACCATCCCTCTTATGCTACTATTCCAACCTCTGCTCATTTCCGCTTGTTGTTGTGTTTCTTTGCATTGTCTTTTCTGTCCCTGTGGACATTTTTATCTTAAACGCTGCTGCCATAGCTGCTCCCTCAGAGGCGGCATTACTTACAGAACCTCGTTTTTTTTTGCAGCCTTATCTCGCTCTCCTCTTGAAAATAAACCTGGCCTGGCCAGACAAGGAGCTGTCCAGTGCTGAAAGTGGTAACACAGGTAGCAACATCACTGAGCTTTTTAGAGGTCAGCGAGAGTCAGCAGAAGACAGGGTGCAGCAGTAACACGATGTTGAGAGGCAGAGACACACTGAGAGCAGCTGGCCAGGAAGGGTGGTGGTGGTGGAGGTGGTGTTGGGGCATGAGGTGAAGCCAGAAACGGAGGGAAATGCAAGGGTAGAGGGATGGAGGACGAAATGGGGGAACAGAGCGACGAGGGTATCATTCTCAGTTACACTGTTTCACATGGTGGAGCCCCTCTTTAAAAGGCCAATTACTCTGTAATAGTCCTAGCCTGACTAGGTGATTTCTCACTGTGCTGAGTGGAATGGCAGTGCAGGAGTGGAGTCAGTCCAGTGGAGAGACCCAATCATCATTGCGCTGGAGTGAAGGGAGTCAAGGGACACACACATTTGCTGCTGTCCATGTGTGTGTGTGTGTGTGCTTTTTGTGTCGGCGTGCGGCAGCAGTCAGTGTGTTATTGTCTGAATTCCACTGAATTCATTACTGAATGTGACCTTCAAGCACTGCAAGCATCCTTCAACAGGACTGGAATGTTTTGTGTGTGTGTATGTGTGATTACAGGCTTGCATGTGTTTGTGTGTGTGTGTGTGTGTGTGTGTGTGTGTGTGTGTGTGTGTAGCATCCCTCAGCAGGGATAAATTATGTGTGCAATAGCACTCTGATGAAATTACATACAACAAATCTGTGAGACGATACCAGAGGCCAGGCTGAATTCACTTTCAAATCCAATTGAATTGGAATTCTTCTTCTGTATGTGTTTCAGATTCAGTTTTGCTGTTTAAAGCGATTTAATTGAAAGTAAATTTAATTTCAAAAAAGCTTAGCAACCATTAATTGACAGCCATGATAAATGGTGCCGCTGTCACCTTTTCCCCGCTGTATCTTGCCTCTGCCCACGCCAAAAATCCCGTTTATTTGTCACCCCGCCCCTTATTTTTTTCTTCTAGACCAATTTTTCTTTTTCTGCTGTCGTTCATTTCCAACATGGTCACACTGCGGCCTTTGCACAGACACCACCCGCCCCCACTAATTAGTTGCTTGTAATTTTGGCGATAGAGGGATTTAAGCTTCGGAGTTCCACTCACAACACTTTGGATAAGAAAAAACACATCAGGTGTTTCTGAAGCACAAATTGACAAGTTCTGAGAGGATTTTAGGTGCTTTACGACAGGAGCAACACATCCTAACAATGAAAAGATTACAGTCACATTAAACGTAAGCTAATGTTCCGTCCACTGGCTGCGTTATGGATTGCGTAGCCAGCTGAAAGAAAACTCTAAATCTAATTAGCTGTCACACGTCTCAGTGTGGTTTCAGCATCATTAGAAATTAATCAGGAAAAGGGCAGCAGCTTAGTGACATCGCACACAATGGGACAGTCACCAGTCTGATGTGCTGTTACTTAACTTTTATTAGAAGTAGATGATGAAACAACAGGGACCGGGCTTAATATCACAGCTAATGGATTAAAAATATGAATGAATGAGTGATTTGGGAAAATGAGAAAGTGAGTCACATTTTCTTCTCTACTGTACAAACTCTAGCCATTTAAGAATGTCAGCTTTCCGTGAAATTGAAACGAAAAAGGCTCGATAAAACCCTGAAATATGCTGCTTTACAGATGAACAAACATTGGAGTGGTTGTTTAATTTGTTTATGTTTGCTTTGCCTCAAAAGCTTGGAAAGAACCCGAGGCAGACTATTAGTATTTACAGTGACTCCTCCGGTATTATATGGTAAATAGTGCTTTTCATTGACTTATGAATTAATGTGCTTTTTTTTTAGCGTTTGAAAATGTATACACGACACTCTAGCTTACATTTATGTTGCATAACTGTATGGATGACACAGTAATAAACATTTAATCCATTCATAAATAAGTTATCGCTTGACGTAAACTGCTACTGACTGACTTCCTGTTGGAAAACAACAACAAAAGGATCCTCGACGTGCACGATGAACCTCCGTTCACGTCAGCGAGGTCGGAAGAAAAAGCAAACGTTTTATAATGTTTGAAAAAAAGAAAGGATGGCCTTCGTCATGACGCAGTTAACCATGAAGGTCCAGTGATCTCAATTTATCCTCCCTGGAGTCAAGTGAGCGATCTTACAATCAAAACACTTCGAGGAACACGGCCAATCAGAAGAGAGAAGGAAGAGCTGGATTATTGCAAGTGGAATACCGGAGCCTTAAAAACCTGCTGGACGTCTTTAAAACATAAAATATATAAAACATTAAACTTCTTCATGTTATACATTCATGCCAGCCACAACAGGTCTGTGTCTCTTATGATAAAAGAAAACAGTGCGGCAAACATACATAAATAAACGTGTGCATCTTACTTTGAGAGAGTCTTGAAAGGACTAGCACGCATCAAAAGTGTCAGAATCCGATCTTATTTGATGGTTTCTGGAAAATAGGGCAAACTCAAAGCACAAGACAGAGAATTCCCTGACCTCCCAGACTGGTTCCTCCTCTGCGGTTCCCTTTAAAAGCCAACTTACCACAAGCTAATGGTTGAGTATAAATGTTTAAACACATATGGATGGGATCAAAGATTTTTAGACATGCGTGACAGCAGCCATTTCTTCCCCCGTGGCCTTTGCTGGCCTCGACCACAGATCCTTGAGTGAAGTCATGCTGAAAAGACCAGACGACACCGCTGCAGCATTAGTGCACTACTGTGTGTGTGTGTGTGTGTGCATGTGTACTTGTGCATGTGTACTCACAAGGGGAGTGTGTGTGTGGTATGATTGGAGGTGGAGGAGTAGCTGTTTTCACGCCCAACAATCTGCCAAGATTGTGATTTAAAATGATACCACTGCCTTGCATTTGGAGAGATGTGGAGATTGAGGGGAGGCTGCGGCTGCCAAGATGGAGTCCTTCAAAAAAAAAAAAACAACATACAGGCTCTTGCAAATATTGGAAAACTGTATTTTTCTGCTAATGCATCTCATTCCCGAGCAACCTCCGTTCCATCACGCTGTTTTTTTCTCATCGATCAGGCATATGCATGCGTACTTGGCGTGACCTTGTATGTTGAGTAAACAAACATGTATATGAGGATGTTTGTGTACGTGGACCAGATTGCAATCACACCAAAGTGTTTCCTAACATATTGATGTTTCCTCCTTTTCGTTAATTAGCTGAGTTGACAAGACTTTTAAGTGCACATGAATGATAAGAGGGAAATCTGAGAGAATATGGAGACAAAGAGACTCTGGCAGAAACAAAAGTCAAGTTATTAAATTTACAGATAGTTTAAAACTTGGAAATGAGAATGTTTTAGATTTTCTAAAAATCTGTTACACTTAATTGACTGTTTAAATAATGAAATATTAGAAACTACCACTGACTTCTTTTGGGTTGGTTTTCTGTGTATTTTGTGGTTTATAATGAACAAACTGTCAGTGACTCTAAAATGCCCTCCTGATTATTCATGTCAGTAACAATATAAAGACCCAACATAAGGTTAAAAATATTGTTGTTTTAATTGGTGTTTTTGCAAAAACAAAACAGAGCAAAATTTATATATTAGCCAGTACAAGGTTTGCAACTTTTTTCAACTCTGTATGTGTTGCAATGTGGTTTCATGACTTATTTGCCTTTTTATTTTGCAAACTTTCTTTCCAACTTATTTTATCATTCGTCTTGCACAAATACTAATTTTGCATTCTTGTCATATTTTTAGCATTGACAATAATGTAGGAAAATAAATCACTTGCATTGTCCAGTGATATTTGAGTGATTGGCCACAGTCTTTTGCCATTATCTGGGATTCTTTTGTCACTGTGATGCACACAGAGAGGGAATGATATACAAACACACGGCAGACAAGCAGACAGTGAGTTAACGTGTCCCGATGTGAGGAAATCGGTTGCCACCTTACAAGCATCTTTTGTTGTAATGTGACAATCGGTGCAGCGAATGCAAAATTGTCAAAACAGATCAGTGCAGTGGACCGACTCGGTGTCATAAGTCAAATCAAGCCACTTTAATGCATCAGTTACATGTCCTTATTGCCAAGTCTGGGGGCAGTGAAGTAGAAAAAAATACTCATCGCACCTATTTCACTGTTTTCTGCTGCTTTCCAGCGAGTCAATAATATTTCATTTTCTCAAAGTAAATGCAAAACGAATGATGTCAATCGGAGCGGTGAGTCAGGGCAGACCTGTCTGGGGCCTTCAAATTGAATCTTTCCAGATCAGGCATCACTTTTTGCCTGAGTCTTGTAAACAAAGACTAGTTGCATATTGTCTAATCCAGGATTAGATTCACCTGTAATTGGGCCTGCGCGGAGTGAGTTAACTGTTAAATTGGTCTTCAGTTAGGGGATGCCACCTGATACGTCTGGGCCAGCCATCTGGGGGGGGGGGCAGTGATGACTCTCTAACAAGATGGCAAGACAGAGACTGATGGGCTACGAAACAAAAAGGCTCTGACTGTGCTTTAGGCGTTCCGCAACATACACAGTTGATTCAGTATTGCAGTAGAAATGATGGGCAGCACCATGATTATCTTTAAACCCCCACTAAACCCCTTATTGGCTCTCCACAATGACATTGGACTACAGACTTCGTATGAGGAAGTTGTGACCACATTAGCCGCATTCATTGGTGCATTTAGGGACAATTCCATAATGATGTAGAGTGGCAGCCATTAGGGTTGTGGTGTGGTAATGGTAATAGACCAGCTATTGCAGCAGGTGCTTACAGGGGTTATGAGCCCATTCAGGCCTCATCATTACAGAGCAGTTGGAGGATTCGCTCAAATCTGGATGTGAGGCAATTTAACACATGTGCTTCATGTGTTGCTGCTGCAGTTTTTGCTTCTCCTAATGCCACGGCTGTTATTATAGTGAGCTGTTGGTAAAAGGAAACCGTTTTCCTCGTGTTTTTTTCCTTCCTCTGTGACTGGCAGAATTGAATCTTTAACACTTAAGCGACAGGGCTAATCTGTGTTATGCATGCTTAATGTCTTAAATAGCTTTTTCTTTATTTTAGTCCTCTTTTTTTCTGTTAAACACCAGTGCCTGTCCATTCCTGAGGGTCTCCAATCACTGAGGTCCTTTTGTGTTCCCGTGCTATGAGCTGCCCCATTTGGATGGGATTAATATTCCAGAGGGACGTGGGTGATAAAATATTAGCCATGCTCCTTGGCAACCACACTCATCATCCTGGATGGCATTTTAGCTGGTGACATACAACAGAAGGTGGTTTTGAATAGACAACACCAGACACTACACAACTCAGACTGACAACACAGAAGATCAGCTATAAGTGGCCTACAGCCAAGACATTACATCAGCCCATTTGAATAGCTTACGGAGGCTCCTAATGACTGCACTGTTTTTTTCCTGAACTGTGAATGGAACGACTGGACATTGGTTTTAAATGCGTTTGTATCCATCATTGGCCAGAATCTTTCCAAATTACTCCACTACAACCCCCTCTAAGCTCGAGTAGCGTGCAAAGCTGATGAAATGAGGTTACAGAAAAACAAAAGCCTCTCATGCCCAAAAATGCTCAGTGACACACTTCAAAACACAAGGTTGTTCAGTTCAGGTGCAATGGGCCGACAACATCCCACCATCAGGCTTTCAAAGTGGCGGCGAGGGAGCCCTCCTCTACATGGTTGAGAGTGCTCTCTCATTGGGTGTGGTCTTCCTGTGGACGCACAGCGCGCATCATGGCATGAGGATGTTACACCTCAGCGCACGCTATTATGATGGGTGCCAGTGTTACCTGCTGAATGGTTGTTGACACACCGAGTGCAACGTTGATGATGATGATTTTTGCCAGCGAACCGCTGCACTCCTGCGAGGAGGGGGGGGTCGAGATTTTAATTCACAGAGCTTTGCTGTGTTCTCCTCTTGTTCCCTTCTATCAAATAGTTTTTATAGCTATTATTGGTATTGTAAAAAAGTTTATAGTTTTGTCATAAAATGCTACTTGCATTTTTACAGAGAGGAAAAAAATAGAAACCAAGACAGCAAGGGGGTTGGAAGTAGCATATAGATCTAAAAGCATCATTTTTGCCTTAACATGAGTTTTTTTTAAAAAAAATTCATGTTGGCATTTGAATCACTGACATTACATTGTTGCCCAAGTGCAACCACACTGCAGTACTGCCTTTATTTATGCTTTTGTGTAACTCAGACATTTGGCAAAACAAATGTGCCACTGTGCATTTAGAATAGCATGTATAGGAAAATCAGCGTTGAGGGGTCAGATGGAAATGTTGTGATATGAGTATCAGAAAGAAAGAACCAGAACATAATAACTGTGTTGTTTTCATATTTACTGACTGAACATTACAGTCTCTCCTGCTCAATAAACACAGCTGAGCCTCAGCTAATATCTTGCCAGTAAGATGCTCCTTATTCCCCCACAGGCTTTTTTTGGAAATATGTTGCTAAAATTCATAAAAAATCTCTACATCTGGGGACATGGGTGCTAAATTGATGCCGGGATCCATCTGAAGTGTCATGTGTCAGGTCGGTTTCAAACTTTCATGAACGTGCATTTCAACCATCTGCGTCTGTCTGATTTCTGGACATCAGGAACTCCAGTGAAGTGAAGTGAGCAGCAGCTGCTTTTTATTGCAAACAAGCAACAACAATACAAAAAAAAGGCCTAAAAATATGTGACATAAAAACAAAAAACTGAAAAGTGTTACGACATAAATAATGCAAAAAGATTTTTGAGCAGGTTTCTTAAGACAAAAGTGGCAAAAGATATTTAAAAAAAATTTGCATGATGTGAATATTGGCCCATAATGACGTGTAATGAGCTGCACTGGGTCAGATTACATGTGTGTGTGTGTTGACAATACAGCTGTGATGCAAAGGACCCAGGAGTCAAGGACTTCTTTTTTTCATGAGTTTTAGTGGCCCATTAGACTTTGTCTCATTGTACTTCAAAAAGATGGACATGTGGGCATGTTTGGGTTCATGTTTGGGAGCAGCCATGGAGTGCAAATAGCCTATTCAGGCGAAGGGCACTCCATTGGTATTCTGAAACCAATTCTAGTACATGAACTCTGTACCGACCCTGTACCACTGCATTCTCTCTTTCTCTTTAGGATTTTTCATTTCAGTGTATTTCTAACCCTGTATGGATGTTATGTTATGTTATGGACGCACTTGAAGTTACGCAAGTGCCCTGTTTTTTATTGATATTTCCGGAAGTGTGGAGCAGCCAGTGGGTAAAAAAATCTGGTGATCCATTATCTAAATTTGATTTAAATAGTTTTCTTTCCCATGTTTATAACTTAAGAACAGTTAAAAAGAGAGGTTTTTTAATGGTTTAATGGGTTTTTTTGTAATATCTGCTTTAAAAAACAGGCATGAACCAACGAAGTAAATACATAAGAAATCCTCCCCTGCACATTCCTCTGCTTGGAATTTCACACAAAAAGACAAAGGTGTCATGCTAGTTGACATTTTCCGTCACTCGCCGCCACTCAGGCCTGCCATTTTACATCAGCTGTCACCTTGTCTGACAGCATTAATTTTCGTCTAGCGCGGCTAGAAACACAGTGCACCCCTGATTAAATTTGCTCTCGCCTCCACTGCAAACACCTTAACAACATCCTCATGAGATTTATGAGTCAGGTTGTAGTGAAGAATGCATAAAATGGTGCTTTTTCAGGTTCTCTTTGGTGTCTGAGTCTGCATGATGTGCTCTTGGGGAGTGGCCCAACAAATCATATCAATTATACCTCATTTCCATTGTGAAGTAGCCCCGCACATCTTAATTCGAGAGCACACAAGGCCATTTATCCTCCCACACCTCCAGGGACGGTGCACACATCATCTCTGAGCTTTGCCATCCCTGATTTCTCGCTATTGCTGTGGTGTAAGCCCCAAAGACAAATTACTGCTGTCGTCATGGGCTGATTCTGGGTGGTGAGGATCTCTGAGGCTCTCGAGCCAGTGTCAATATCTTTGATTTATTAACACATAGAGAGGTAGGAAGTGATCAATGCCTCTCTGTCATGCAGTCACAGTTTTCCCGATGTCTCAATTATAACTAGTTATCATTTTAATATGGCCATTTGGCATAGCAGTGGTAATTGCCCCTCTGTCACTGTTCATTTGTCTCTATTCCTTAATATTAGAATATAGGCAGGGCCACTTAATGAAGACCATGTTTTAAATGACAAACTCCAAAGCACTTTCGTATCAATTTTCCTTAATGAAAACAAGAGGAGGAGTTCAATTTTAAATTTACTTAATATTCGGTCACATAGTGTATGTCACAGTTCCCAGCGGTACAGTAGAATACAGCACGGTAGTTTTGGTGAAGATCTTGTGTAGCTATATTGAAAAGGAATCATGCTCTGCACAGTCATCCTGCAAGACATTTGTCAAAAAGATATTGTGTGCTTCTGGGAAAATAAAGCCAGCACATCTAATCTTTGAAGGGAGGTTCTTTTCAAATCACACAGCTATTGAAAAATGTGTGAATGTGTGCTTTGCTTTCATTTTTTTTATGGATAATATTGGGTGACTTTAGGAGCTGGATTGTCTTATTGACTTCAAAGCTTTAGGTAGAAATGTGAAGGATTAATCTATCACCGCTTTGAAAAAGAGTGTTTTTTTTTAAATTTTAATGCATGACTGTCTGGGATGATGGTGTTGATGGAGCTGCTCCACACTACCGTTTTATACTGCACCTGCAGCTAAAGACATTGTAATGGAGCTATTTTGTACAATGAGAAGGAAAATTTACTTTAAATGTATCTTGAGGTTGTTTATTTATAATAAGAAAAGAGCTTTGTGTGACTGTTGCTTATGTAAATCTGCTTTTCTCTGCTGAGTTTCTAGATATTTTCTGACCCAGAGATCTGATACCTTTAGACCTGGGTGGGTCTGAGATATGTTTGACCCACCCAGGTCCCAGGTTGGGTCTTAGTGCACCTGTAAACACCTCTTTTTGTAGTGTTATTTCAGTCAGGAATAGAAAATGGACAGGGATTACCAAAATTTTTTAAGATTCAACCACTTAAAGAAGCAAATATAGATCAAATTTCCTGATAATCCATCTTATATGTGGTCATAATGTTTTGAAAAGGTGACTCAGTCAATTCCACCGTCCCTGGAGCAACCAGCAGCTAGCTGGCTAACGCTGTTACTGTGCCTTAAAAGCACAATAAGACTGTATCCAATGACTGATGCTCTAATTACTGTAATTCAGCCTTTGTCATACTTCTGCCCTACCAGCCAGTTAATTGCATGCACCTGACATCCCAGGTGTAATCTAATCCCTGCTGATTACATGTCCGGAGCACAAACCAGCACGGCTCCGCTGGACTAAGATGAAGGACCATTTCAAACACATCTGTGGGGACCGGCCATGCGGTTTCCAGATAATTGCTGTTGTCACACTAACACGGGATAAAAAAAGTGGGCGGTGCTCCCTCTGCCACCGCCAGGTCAGCCATAATATTGCTTTAAGTCATAGAGCTCTCGTGTCACCTTTATTAATTAGCCATATTAGCGCCAGCCATGTCTGAATATTCTTTTTAAAAGGCTATTCGGTGTTTCCTTGCGTTTGCCTCTCATTTTTCAACCCTCTGCAACTGTGAAATAACAGTAAATAAGTGCACAGAATTTGTCAGAGAGGCAGGAATCTGAGAGCACAATAACTTGGCATAAGCTTCTGATTTGCTGCTGAATGTTTGTCCTTACACTGATGATGACTTGACCTTTTAGAGGGCGATCCATAATGCTTTGCTCAGACAGAGAGAGAGAGAGAGAGACTGAATGTGATCAGATTCGGGCATGCCATTTCTGCAGGCAAGGTCTTAATCGCCCCATGGCCTTTTACTCCTGAGAGGCTGTCAACACCTCGCATTTTTCCACTTGACCGTATGACACCGCAACCCGCCGTACCTTTGCATTTAATCATTAAAATTCACTCTTAAAGCAGCGCTGGAGGCTTATTGAGTTTCCGAGGGGATGCGATGCAAAGAAGAGAGGCAGATCATTGACCAGTTGGGACATCCTCGCTGTCCCTCGTGTCGTTTTAAAAGACGTCAATCACTGGCGGCGCTCAGGCTTGTCACCTGTTTTGTTGTCTCAGAGCTTGCTTTTGTTAAACTAATGTGACACAGGGCTGCTGTTGGATTGACTGATGTGTTTCTCCGTCACGTTATTGCTTCACTCGTACTCTGTTAGTCATTTCCGTGGCAGATATGAAACTAGGATGTGAAATATTGTTCCCGTTCTATATCAGAAAATGTGCCATAGATCCATGTAGGCGCTATAAACCGCGATAAGAGCAAGCGAAGGAAGTCAGTCACAACGAGGTGGTGTGTTCCACCTTGTGTATTAAGGGATTACATCTTTTGGTCATCCATCAATACTTTTTCAAACAGGCATGCTGTGTAATTAAACTTTAAGCGCCTTAAAAATGTCACCAAACCATCATCAGGACTGTTGGTTTTCACTCACATCAGCTGCCATAAGCTACGGCAAAACTGCAGGTTAAAGCACAAGATCAGAAAGTCATTTACTTCTCATATAAAATGTATAAACCTTCACTAGAATTCACACACTTAACATGTGAAAAGAAATCTGCAGTTTTCATCCTGTGTTTGGATTTGATGAACCCTTATCACCCCGAGGATCCATAGACAAAACAGTGATGTACAGTTTGCAGAAAACAAATATTGGGCCCGGAAATGATATCGCAACTTAAAAGTGTTTCACCCTGACAGTGATCGATGACGTTTTCTTGCTCTACTACTGATGATGGATCGATTGCAAGCGTCTCGTGTTGTGACTAACTGGGAAAAAAAAAAAAACCACAAATGAAAATCTTTTCATTGCTAAAAGGAAAGAAGCGGCATGAGGCGGCATTCAGGATGGCATAAAAGGGCTAAATGTAGCTTGTTTGGTTTGCAAAAGACTCGAGATGCAGGGAGTATTCTATTAAAGCCTTAATATTGAAGGACTAATGAAGGCTGGTTAGTTAAGAAAAGAAAAGAAAATGAGGGTGGAAGAGTGTTTCTGTGATTCATTTGTGATTCAGATTAACACACATCGAATTTTTTTGACTTTACAATGGCGGAGTGGGATTAATGTGACGCCCACGGTCGGTGCTGTTGTTTGTCCCGTCCTCACGGGGGTAGCTCCATACAGTCACAGTCTTTCACCAGCTTTTCACACTCCCTTTTTTACAGTCCAATCACATGAACTGTAGTGACCAGTCAATAAACAGATTCCCCCCCGTGAAGCGGTGTTACTCCTAACACAAACAAAAAAAAAACCAAAACTTGAGCACAGGATATAACTGTGTATCTTCCCTCCTTTCCTCCACCCCCCCCTGCGAGATCCTCTGGAAAGCTCTTCACTCTTTTCCTCCTCATTTCCTCTGAGCTGCGTTTAGCTTATTGGAACGTCCTCAGTAATGGTGGACCTTGATCGATTCACAGGTCAGTGAGTGGAGAGCGAAGGAGGGCTGAGCGGATGAGGAAGGAAATGGAGCTCATAGCGCAGGTTCAGGCAGGAACACAGTCATTGAAGCCATCCATATCAGCTGAGCATCGACTGATCTCAAAGGCCATCTTCACACCCACGCACACATTTACCTATGTAATCTATTTAAAGGCCCCGCACACAGGCGATGCACCCACACGAGTGGTTTTTTACTCATATTGGCTCAGAAATCCTCTTTGCCTTTTTATTAATAATTCATCCAGTTACCCGGTTAATCTTATACCTGTTACTCTCATATGTTTACATGCATTTAAGTGACCTCATGCATGTTAATAACATTAAAGATGGATGCATTCCATTTAGTTATAAGTAATGCCGAGTCCCTTGCTACTCTGCAGACTGACTCACCGCTCTGACTTGCAGCGACACTTAAATTGAACTCCTGATGTTATTAGTTACACCTGTGTTTCTTCCACAAAGCTAAAATGTGTCAAATTGTCTGCCATGAAGACGATCTATTTCCGACATAACTTCAGCCTGAGCAGAGGCCTAATCAGCCAGAAAAACAGACAAACACCTCTGCTGGTGTGCAGGGCCTCATATTTCCCTCCACATCTGATTGCTACTTCTGCTGCTTACAACAATCTGTTGCTGTGCTTTTTTTTTTTTGCTGCTGCCAACTTCTGCAATTTCAGCTTTTGCTTTCGCTCTGCCCAATAGTACGAAATGACTTCCTGATTAAGCAAAATGTTACTTTAAATCGAGCCATTATGCCCATTTCAATTGTATTTGCCATAATAAAAGTCTCTGGCTAAACTAGCTAATTGGAAATGGTGCGGCCTCAGGTCTGAGTCGAAATCACTTTCTCTAGTATCGAACTCACACTCCTGTTGGCTAATGACTTCACTAACCTCAAGGGTGTCCTGCAGTTTTATGAACAGGAGAAGTCACACAAAGCCACAACCTTTTATGTTATAAAATATAAAGAAAGGAAGCGTGTTTACAATCAAAACACTGCAGTTTTACCACCTCAACATTAAGCCCGGGATTGTTAGGCATCTTAATTGTTAAATCACCTACAAATTGTCTTTTAGAAAAAAAGGAAACTGGGTGATTAAATCTGACTTAGCAGGAAAAAAAAAAGTGCTTGAGGGTAATAACGGAGTCACTGTAAAGCAGCTTGTTTTAACACATCAGTAACAGGTTTAGACAAATATGTCAAGTGGAACCACCTTAAAATTAACAGCAACACCAAAACCGCACCACCCTTAAGCAAAGGCAGCAGTGTTTTGTTTACGGTTTGGTCGGCCTATTTTGACACATAGTGGGACATGAGATGTGACAAGTCAAAGAAAATGTCAACGTCAAGACTGTCAGACGGAAAGCACCCTCCATCACTTTGAAAAACAACCAAGCAGCACCATGGCCGCCCTGCAAAAAAAAAAAAAAAAAGCACCCATATCGTACTGAGATGCAGCAAAATCACAGCGAAAGCCATCCAACAAGAGTTAAGACCGGAGCGAGCAGCGAGCTATTATCAAGAAAATGAGACAAGAGGAGATTAGATTAGAAAACTTTGGCCTTTTCTTACAATCAGCAGTCAAGTATTGGCTGTAATAATATGATAATAAAATCCACTTCATCAACAATGACACTGCAGCTTATTCAAGATGTACGTAAAGAGCTTTTTAAAGGAGCTGTCCGTTCAGCACCACACAGCGTCTACAAGTCAGAAGACCAGCTGTTATATTTCACACACTTTGACTTATTTTCAAACTTGAGAGAATGTTTTAAATAGTTGAAGGATCCCAACCTGCTGCAGCACTGAAAGAATAGTTTCTGTTCCTGCACAAATGAAACCTTGAGCGACTGGTCCTGATGTTATATGAGCCTCTATGTTACCAGCAGACGCCATTTTGAAAACTTGTGTAAAGCCTCAGTGTGTTACCGCTGTGAACAACACACCGCTGTCAAATTATTCTTGATGTATGCTGCAGCGTTCCTCTTGACGGTGTGAAAACCAGAAAAGCCCCTGAAGGTATGTTGTTTTTGATGGGACTCCTCAGTCTACTGTTGTTCCTTTAAATTAGGTTCAATTTTTTCAAAGATTCTTAATTAAGCAGTATTTCTGCTTGTACTTACAATCCTCCAGCAGGTCTGGTGCAGTGAATTATTATTGAATCTACCATTCTCAAAAATAATTAGGTACCTGATTAGTCTTGTATTGTGTGTGTGTGTGTTTGATGGAAATCTTAATAAGGAAAAGCTCAAAAATCAGTTATTAACTTCTAAGGGGTTCAAAAGTTCAACAAATCCTCAGAAAAATCACACCTGCACTCTCCAAAACTCAACTCTAAGAGTCCTAAAAACACATGTAAACACATTTTTGTCACACCAACAAACAGTACTCTGTTGTTGAAGTTCACAGTAGAGCTTCACAAATCAAAACCAGGGACGAACAGATCCCTGAAGCAGAGAGAGAGAGAGCAACAAACAATAAACCAAATTACAGACTGCATCATGTTTGCTTCTTACTATGCAATTTTGTTTAGTGAATATGCTCCATAAATCAAGATTAATGTACTACACAAAGTCATTTGATTGATAAAATCTATAAGTGGTGCTCTATTCATGGTTTTAATTTCAGTCAAAGTGCAGGTGGGTCATCTTACTGTCCGGCTCACCTTACACCACCTCACTGCTGAGCACCTCATATGGAACCACTGCAGCCTTCAGCACTGAAGACTGTGCAGTAGACCCGATCCAAGCAGGGATTATGACCACACTCTTTTTTTTTAAAGTTTCTTTGAATTAAAACTGGCTCTTAGAGGTGAGTTTTTTTCTCATTCATATTAGGATTAGCATTAGAAAATACCTTTATTTATTTTGCCTATGTGCCAAAAATATAATAGCTTATTTGTTGCGGCGCTCTCTGTATAAGAAAAAGGCTTACACCAGACAAGTTTCCTTCAGCCTTTCTGCAAGTAACTGGACTTTACCATTTAAATGCACCAGTGAAATAATCTGTAAGGCTAAAGACACTGTAGCCGGCCCTGATGCATGGCCTTTAGAGATGGCAGGGTGCCACAGTGAAAGGGACGCCATCCCTCAACTGGAGGATCCGGGGGTTTAAGCTTCTGTGTTGGTAAGCATTCACCCTGCTTAAGCATCCTTGAGCAAGACACTGATCCCTGCCAGCTTTGCGGTTGCTGCTCTGAAGCTGACCTTCTTGTGGATTTTGGGGCAATAAAAAAAAATTAAAAAATAAAAAAAGCCAAGAAAAAATTTGCTTTTGCAATTTCATCACAGTCAATATTATGGTTAACTTATTAAATAACCGGTAATGATAGCTATTATATTTCCTCAGCAGGAATCAGATTGGTCAATTTTTTTTGCATGGATGTATTTGTGCAAAAAAAAAAAAAAAACTAGCAGCAGCTAAAGTGCTTGATTAAAAGCAATGACAGAATCGGTGCCAAGCGTTGGCCTCCACCATGTGCTGCTGGCTGTCTCAGAGGATGCCAGTGACTAAATTTTATTTCCACATCAGATGAAAGCCAGGTAGAACAAATGCCAGGTTCCAATAAGTCTTGTCTGTTCTGAGGGGAAGTGTTCAGCTTTTGATAAAGTGCACAGCAGCGCCTTTGTTAAAATGCATAGTCTTAAAGTGTTAAGACTGTGTCTTGTTGTTGTGGTTTTCCACCGACCAAAACACCTTTGGCACATTTATGGCTCCTCGGGGGGAAACAAATGATAATTCACATGTAAGCACTCATGAGCTAAACCTGCTGTATTTGCATTTTCCTGTGTGTGAGAGGCTTTTTGGAGAGACTGTTAAGTGCTCCATCCTGCCCGAAACAAACGAGCTCTGGGGAGGAGAGAGAGAGAGAGAGAGAGGGGGAGAGAAGAGGGGAATGGGAAGGGAAGGGAAGCCACATATGGGGCCACTAGTATAAAGATTTCATGTGTGCTTGGGCTAAAAGTTCCATTGAGGGAGGTCATTTCATTCCCTAGTGAAACCTAGATTGAAAGCATTTGTGATCTTCTGATCCTCCTTAATCTCTGTGGAACAGATGCCTGACCTCAGCTCAAAATGGCTGCCACCCACCACTGTACTGTTACAGTAATGATTGACAATGATACTAGATTAGAGGCCCAAGCACAGCACTAATAAAGACGGGATTAGAAAATAAAATGCAATGTTCAGATGAGTAATGAATTTCTTGTTTTAAGCATTTTTTAAAAAAAAACAACAAATATTTGCTATCTTCTGTGACTTTAAACAGGTTAAATTGTACGAGAGTTACTGTATTTTCTCAAATACTGATCAGGGCTTTCATACGAGGCCGGGATGTGTTAGAGGCAGGCTTTTTCTATTAAACTCCATCCATTTAATAAAGTATATTTTGATCATATGTTTAAAAGAAGCTTCTTTGTTTCTGATTTTCCCCTGTTTTAAAGGTTTGGCACTGTGTTATGCTCTTAATACTTGGCTGAGACTTTAGAAACCTGCAGTAATTGAAATGTAACATAGACAGCTAAGTGCTGAAAATATAAAAATATTTATATTGATGAATATATCGAATTAAAATGATGGAAATGCACGTTCGCCTTACCTGGCACGCACACAAAATGGCAAGCACTCCCAATTTTTCCATCTTTGTTCCAAGGACTCAAACTAAAGGATTTATCTTGATGTAGCTGTGAAGCAGAACATGTTCCCTTAATAGAGATTGTGAATATAAGAGCATTTTTTATGTAAAATTACTGAAGTAAAACCAGGTAGATTCTTACAAATTTCAAACTTGGCTTTCCTTATTTCCAGAGGGAAGAAGAGCTCATGTTTTAATTTTTCATAAATTTGCAAGATCATAAGATTCCTCTGTTATTTATACTTTTTTTCTCCAGGCTTTATAGCTTAAACTCCTTCATCGGATCTGTTTAGGGAAAGCATTGGGGATGCGGTATATAGAGGTCGGGGTCAATTCTTTTGAAGGGCCTCTGAAGAATTTAAGATGCCGGCTGTGTTGAGCTGGCGGTGACCTTGAGTGAGAAAGGGAGCTTAGACCGTTGAATTCACGGTGGGTGACTCAGAGAATAATCTGTTCACTTTGCTAGCAGTCATCAAGCAGTCAGCCCCTCATCTGCATGATCCAGAATTAATTATTCATAAGGTCTTTTTCAACGCTTAAAGGGGAGCACATCTCCCTCCACTTGTGTCACAGCTGAAGCTGACTATAAAGGTTAACATGTGCACACGTATTATGCTGTCGTGATGATACTACGGCGTCTGTACGGGATAAACAAAGAGTTTCTTGCATGAACTTGTAGATAGAAACTATGCTCCCGTTTCTATATTTTCATTGCATTTAAATGTTATTTATATATCTTTTGACAATTCTCATGCTTAGTGGGCAAAAGATACCGTTTGAAAACCAACATGAATTATGAATATGTACACTGCGCCGTACAATTCTTCAAAAAAATAGGAGAAAAAAAGGATATTATTCTGTCTCGTGTTTTTTTTGTTTTATCTACAGATGTTTTGAAGTTCTGTGTGTGTGTGAGCTGTGCAACCTGCTCTATATAGTCTCTTCTTTGTATTTACACGGTTTTTTACTGTTTCAAATAATAAAAGCTGCACTGACTAAAGATATAAACTCCCTCCAATGGGAACTCCCTTATAATTAATTCAGTTTGTGTTTCCATTTTATTTGTCAGATTTACTCTCAACTTCCAGTTACTATTCATATGATGAAATCTAATAAAAGCTGCATTTGTTGGGAGAATAGGAGGAGAACTGTTGTGCTGAAAAACAAGTGTATTATACCAAGATATGAATGTCCTGTAATGTAAGCTGCATGCAGAGCAATATTGGAACAAAGCAGTGAGCTGTTAGCGTTGCCAAACATGGATGTTGCATAATGCATGTGCAGCACTTGAAAGACGGTGAAATACTGAAGTAATATTTTGCAAAAAACATGAAATGACAGTTCATACAGTAAGAAAAAAGAAAAATATCCGTCATTCGTAAAAACGTGACTGATTTTTGTCAGGAACAAGAGCAGAGAATGGTTGAACTTTTGACTAATCTGCTAATTATTTACCCAATTGATTATGTAAGCAGAAAAAAAACTTCATTGCACAAATGCCTGAGGTGGAAATCCAAGACTCCAAAAACCAATGAAAAGCAAAAACTGCAAATTTTAGGGCAATTTTAGCATTTTTGCTTGAAAAATACATCAAATGGTTAATTATTTGTTAAATAATTCAGTAACTCTTGTAAATAACTAGTAGATTTGAACATAAAAACACAAGCAGAGGGAACTTAAGCAGCCTTTTTCCGTGTTTTCTATATATTGAAACAAATATATGAGTTGTTTGGGTCAAAGTTTATGTTTTAATTTTTGTTTTCATGATAGCTTTTATTTCCTGTGCAGTAAATAGATTTTTTTTTAAACTGTTTTATTGCTACTCTTCAGTGAAACGGAGCTGTTGGGTGAACCGCTGTTAACATTTCTGCTGCTTCATATAGAAACCGTGTTATGTCTTCATTTTTCAGCTTTACAGCCCACACGTTGGCTCCATGACTCAGAGAGGTATTGTGACATAATATATGGATTTAATAGAATAATGAGCCTCTCCAACACTGAAACTGTGGAGGTTTTTTTTTCTACAGCCGTCGAATTTTCAGTCTGGATCCTCTCAAGGATCAGAGGTCTTTGAATCCTGGACTTTTGTTTGTGTTTTAGATCTTTATTTCCTGCCATGAAGAAGAATAGCTGGGATTAGGGTAAGGTGAGTTTTTATGTGTGTGTGTGTGTGTGTGTGTGTGTGTGTGTGTGTGTGTGTGTGTGTGTGTGTGTGTGTGTGTGTGTTGATAAACACAGTGATGCTCTTTGC